>JBCFXI010001251.1:0-65392 GCA_038496175.1 Ampulex compressa
AAAAAAAACATGTATATATATATATATATATATATTTATTTATTAGTAAGCATTAGCAATATAGTAAAAACAGAGTTATCCGCAAGAGAAAAATATTCAGGGCGCCGAAGAAGATCAGGATTGGAAGAACAAAGACGATGAGTTGAGGATGAGCCGACTGAGGCAGCGCAGGGGCCGCAGCATCGTTCATCGAAGTTTAGAAGACAATTATGGTGCCGTGGTGGTGGCCAATCACGAAGCTCTGGCTCAATTCCTCGAACAGGTACGTGCAAACTTTCTGGATGTACGATGCGGAAGTTTCTCCGGAAATACGACCTTCCTATTCTTTATTACGAGCTACGGAATAAGATTGCATTCTCTTTGTTTAAAAGTATAAAAGTGGAGGTCTATGTTTCTTTTACGAAGCAAAGCAGAATCAAGTTTCACGAATCTGGCATTTAATCGTCATTTTATGCGAATTCCGTTTGCTCATGACTTGGCTTCTTATATCGGATACTAATTCAATACTAACCTGGTCGGAAATGTAGACATTTTTTGCGTATTAAAAAAAAATCGATTAAACCATAGAACAAGTCATTTATTATTTAATTGAATTATTTACTTTGTTTTTAGATGGATAAGGTTTACTTGTGCTTATTTTATCTTTGACTTCCTTCGGATGCGTTGTATAATTATGTAACCCACTACGTGTCGTGGACCACGGCGTTGCCTGGGCGTGTAAAAATCAAATTAGCGCTCGTTCTCCCCTCATGTAGTACAATGGGGTGAGCGAGTTTCAATCTCTGCGCGCGACAAGACATTATAAATTACTGGTTCCCATACGAGTAACGCAAATTTACGATGATGCAGCAAATTCGTTTGACGATCTGCTTTGTCAGCTTATCCGTGCGAGAAAATACATACTTATACACTTCGCATTAGTCGAGTTATGCAAGTTTATTGTCGAGTACCTTTATGAATATATAATCCATAATATCTGATGATATTATCTTTATGATAATATAATAGAGTGTTTAGCAGTCCCAATGGTATAAAATAATAAAGAATATATTCTTCAAAAGGATAATGAAATTTATATTCTATCACGATTAATGCATGATTATAGAAATATTACATAGAATGTATCGACATGAATTTGTTAAGAGAGTAAAAATATTAAAATTGCTCGAAGAATTGAATTTGACGTAGCTCGATCTCTCAACTATTTCAGCTGAACCAAACACCTCAGGTGCCGATGGGTTTACGTGCCCTTAAAAACACCAATCCACGCCTGAGTCACTTCAACATCGACCCAGCAACCTCGATTACAGTTGGTAAAAGGATATTCTGCTCGGCTTCGTGGAATGAACAGAACGTAACCCTGTGCATCGCCTTCGATTTAGCTACGCACGTATCGAGAAAGGAATTTTATCTGGCGCCTGTAATAGAGTTTATAGACAGCGTGCCCAAGGAGATCACGGACAAGACGTGTCTGCCCGGAAACAAGGATGCCGAAGGTGAGAATTTTCGACGTGTTTCTCCAGGAGAAACCGCGATCGATCGGTTTAATCCAGGGAAAAATGATCGTCTTCGACTTACGAGGAGAGATCGGATCCTGCGTCTAACCGATTTTAGTCCGCTTTAATACCCCAACAAGGACTCGCTTAAGGTGATTCTGATAAAAGGATTCGGGTCACCGCGCTTCTGTTTTCGAGTAAATGATAGCCAAAGTTACCCCGAAATCACACTCGATTAATTTCCTAACTGGTATTAAAAGTTCCACGATTTTTCCGGCATATATTCTTCATGCATCGTAATAATTATTTCTAAACGTAAAATACAGGAGATTCGTAAGTAGGTTTATTAAATTTAGTGCTAGCAAGGCTCTTTCTGGGTTATGAGTTAAAATTACAGATGAGATTGATAAAGCCATTGTACATCGTAAAATCTTAGTATTTCATCTATGCATTGTCCGGTAGTTAGGATTTACTCTTTGCCGTAGTAACGCCATTACAGAAAGCGAGCCATGAGCAATTCGAGCTTCTGAAATTTTTAGCCACGATCTCCGTGCTTCCACGTCTACAAGTGGGCACGATACAGTCCTTCGGCGCGGCGTCGAGGGACGCGCACGACGAAGGAGCTACCAGGGAGGCCTCCTTTGTACTGCTGCAGTTTGTCAACGCCCTGAAGAGCCTCCAGGCGCGCGGAATCGAGGAAGCCTCCAAGAGTTTGAACAACGTCGTGCTCTGTCGAGAGGACAAGGACTCCTGCTATCGACTTTATCTGCTTCAAGGGTGTGTAAACTCGGTTGGCTCGCGATCGTCTTGACGCTTTCATTATTATTGACACTTATAGGCGCTTGGTACGCTTTCTTTTAGCGTATTATGACTTCTATTGTTGGGTAACGAGACGATGGTGATTGGCTGTGATTAGAACCAATCACGGTCGACTGCCTTCTTCGTATCGACCAATAGCAGTTGTAGGTTTATTCCTCTCCACGAGTGCTATTTATTCAAATATGCATACGTACACACGTTTTATTTATTATTTATTTACCCTTTTACTTAATATTTATATATATTTACTATTTTATATATTATGTACATATGTTTGATGATTCTTGCATATTTGGAACAGATTGAATATAGACACTGGTGACGAGCGGGAAGAGGAAAGGGTGTCCCTTTGCCAATGCGCCCTCGTAGCTCTCCAGCAACTGCACTTGACCAGCAGGCTGCCTCTCGTGAAGGAGCTGCTGATGCGAGAAAAAGCCGTTACTCTGTCGCAGGTGAGACTTTTAAGACTTTCAATAGATGTTTGTTGACCGTGCGCTCGATGTTTATTTAAAAGCGATGAGTCCACGGTGTGAAAGATCGATGTATTTGCTATCCTCCGCTATCAGACGACGTACTTCGTGAATAATGTGATTTTTGAAGGAGATTCCAATAATGAGAAGTGAAGTATACATTGTAAATTAAAAAGTCATTACTATTCTGAATTTCCACACTTAATTTATTTTGCTATATTTTTGTAAAACGTGGATCGGTCATTTCGGTTTATTTGCAGTATACGCTTTATCGTACATTTTAAATAATTAAATTCTAAACGTAACCGCCACGTCTAAATAATAATTGCAAAATTATTTTACATTACCCATTATTCGCCTTAGATAATTGCATAAATTCCGCAATTCCATTTCATAGATTAATTATAATCGGTTAACATCTGATATTTCGTAGAACATTAATTGCGATGCAATCCGGGTTTGCAGGTCTGGCGGTAGATAACGCGATTAATTTACAAAACAGTGCTATAATAATTGCTTTTCGGAGCTTGATTTTGGAATAACCGACGTAACCATGCGATGCGCCTGTGACCTACTCTGCGAGTGATATTTAGTTGCTAATAACCATTGTTCGAGGACAACTTTACCGAGACAAAATATTTACGCTTTACTTAATTCCAGGAATAAAGATATATTTTATTGATTCGTACGATTATTATAATATATATGCACTATGTACGCGATTTGTCTTGTCGATATTTTAATGTCTTACTTTTTGTCATTTTTTTTTCTCGTCGATTAGGTGAAATCACTGCTCGAGTTCTCTCTGTGGGGTCCTGCGGACGTAACCCTGGGTGGTCCTCGAGAAAGAGAGGTGACCCTTCAGAGATGGCTCGATCTCGAAAGGGCGACCGTTCTTCACGCCTTGGTCAGAACAAGAGCTTCTCTGACGGTTACGGACGAGTATCAGCTGTTATTTTTGGTTCGAACCAGCGCAAAGATCATGGGCGAGGCGTCGTTACTCCTCGACGAGCAACGCAGTCGTTTGGCTCGGATTCGTTGAACGTTTTTCTCTCGACGCCGGAAGAGAACCGACGCCAAGCCGAATGACCGATAAAAGCCCGGACAATAGTCTTATTTATTGAAGTGTATAATGCGGATGGTACCAAGATCAGTACCGCGTCTTTTCTATTTTTTTTTTTTTTTTCTTGAACTTTTTAGGTACTACTAAAGTATCTAGAGGGTTGAACTTGTGAATAACGCCGTGGTTTGCTGTGGAAGGAACTGTGAGATTCGAGTAGGGTGTAATGTTATTCTAATCGGTCGAGGTGTAAGTGCCAATGCTCAATTACAGTGTGATCATGCGGGGATGGTGCTGGTTTATATGTATTCTGAATAATTCAACGAAAGTGTGTTTTTACGTCTGATCAGCGGTGTTTGAATACTCAAATAGTAGGTCGTACCACGTGTCATTGGCTCTCTGACGCGTCCCAAAGTGCGACCAGATAAATTAAGTAGGATTTATATTGAGTTTATTAGATTATGTTTGAAGGTTAAATTTAAATTTGTTACGTTTGTGGCTCCTTTAGATTTAGGATAGATCTGTTGAGACTTATCGGGTCTAATCTGCAAATCGTTCTACTAAAATTTAATATCGCGACCTTTTTAAATTTCTGTCACGTTAACACGTGGTGAAAGGAGTTTGGTTTTATCATAACAACCGGGATTTTTTGGAAATAAAGTATTATTTAATAGCCTTATACGTTAAAATTAAAACTGACTCAGCTTTTTCCTACAAAACTAACGGAATTAAACCGATCCTCGCATATGAGCCCATGTTTATGACAATGTGAACAAAGAAGTTACGAGATGTATTTTTAGGATCTTTTTTTTACCTATTATTTAATAACTGTTATTGATTGCCAGACTACATTAAAATAAATTCCACGACAATATTTATACGTCATCATGCTCGACACACCACAAAATGCGTGCCATTTCAAAACGTGTTGAGCAAAGCGTGCAGCTTAAACGAGAGAATGTACAGATCGTAAGGAAATCGATATATAATAATATAAACACTGCTTAAATCCAGTAAAAGTAAATGGATGCAACGTAGGGTAATGTAAAATGTATATCCAGGAACTCATCAAACGTCCTAATGTTTTTGTTAATCCTTGTAAAAATAAACTAAGTTGCCAAACACTGTAATAGTCTCATTATCGACTTACTTCGTTTCCCTTAACGAAAGAAAAGCTATGTATCCAATCGAACGTTATAATAACATCGTAAAAGTTTTCCAAAATGGCGTCGCTGTAAATTACTCAAACTTTAATAAGCGCATACAAACGTGCCCCTTTGATCCGCCTTGGCAGTCGTAACGCAAACAACTGGCGTACATCGAGCAATGGGAAAGAAGCGGGCGTTAATAGACGCCCGTAGCGCACGGTAACCGTATTACTCGAGCACCTACGGGCTTTCATAACACGCGCTAACCGAATTTATTAAGCGTCTGTAGACACCGATGGCCATGACAGAATTACTTCCCCGGTAAATTCTGGTTACAGATCCACTTTGTCCCCCTAATTAGCCGTAGAACGTAACCTTTCTTTTGTGCCGAACGACTATTACCGCTGTTACAATGGATGGCCCCTCTGCTTCGTACTTGAAATTCAATAAACGATCCGCTTGCACGGCTCGCACTGGGCTTTACGCGTGGCGGGAAAGCGTATTGCTAATTTATCAACGTCGGCCATTTGAATCACGAGCAGGCGTCCAGTACTACAGATTTCATAATGGCGACGCATTAAATCGAAGGGGTATTATATCGTTAATGCTTTGGCCATATAATGTCTCTGATAAATCAATATCACGGCCGTGACGCAACGTTTGGCCCTCGCGCTTTGCCCTCGAATCGCCCGAAGTACGGTTCTTTTAAGGATCCGCCACTCGAATATTATCCCAAAATCGGTAACCGTCGGCTCAAGCTACTCAGGGTTCAGGTACGAAAGATTGGCCAACAACCGTAATCAGTCTTTACTTTGAAAGCAGGATCCATGGATTTATACGCAATTCGTGTATACCTACGCGTATCATTGTCAGTACTAACGAAGCCGTATTAACCTAAGTGGTTATGTTATCAGGAGCCTCGCGACATCGATTTAATTACGACCAAGGTCGGCACCTTTAGCCGGCGCGCTCCAAATAGAGGATACGCGCATCGCTCATACAGGCCTGACTTTTTTCCCGACGTTTCCACCGTATTACGAAATCTCCATTCCTTTTGAATTTCCGAAACGCTTCGCCCGGCAAAAATTCCGGATTCTGCAGCGGTTGAAGTACTTTGTGTCGAATAAGAGCCTTTTTCTGCTCCCCGTCTAGGCATACGCCCGTTGTCATCCCTTTGGCCCATCCCTCCCCCCCCCCCGGAATCCTACAGCCAGGGAATGTCTCCTCCCGGTTTCGCATACTGCGAATCTCTCGGTTGCGTGTACGAAATGAAAAAAGTTTTTAATTAAACTTTATGAATTTAATGGTACAAAGCAGCCGCGAGAAGCCTCGTGTGTTCCTCCGGGCGGAAATGCTCGGTTAACATTTTACCATTCGCCCATTCCCCGAGCGACTCTTTGAAGAAAAGTTGACAACGCTTCTGAGGAGTTCCGCGCTCAAACTGGGATCTGGAATATTTATTTGCCGAACCCTCCGGTAAGAATTCTATGGCCTAAAAGGCTTTGTAACCTGGCCGTAATCGCGAATCATAAAGGGAATGTTTGGCATTAGCAAATAAACGCCTGTTCTCCTTATTTGCGGCGCGTAATTCCTCGACGCCATTGTTTGATGCCGAGGGAAGGGGCGTTAATCTTTTACGATCCGCATTTCTACGAAATTCTAGAGCTCTGAACCTATCTTAATCCAGACTCTTCTTCGGTGTCTTATGGTAAAAGGAAAGAGAGAGATAGATGTAAACGGTATTATAGGATGGCTTTTGGATTTACGATAGTCCATGTACTCTGTGAAAGTATAGGTAATCGTTGGACAAACCGTGTAGATTTTTACTTCACTGGGTGTTATAGAGAGTTGAAGTGATTCGATTTGAAATTTACATTATTCGCATTGCACCAATGTTCAAGTTCCCATTCATTAGGTCCATGTAATCACCAGGTATTCATACATAGTTTTTATTCCCATTCGAATCGAATTTCCTTTGTCACGTTGTTCATCGAATTATTCTTAAGGCCCATCGCCATCCAATTCTCCCCGCAGTTTCGCGAGAGAGATAGAGAGATCGATCCTAAATCCAAGTTCGAAATTATATTTGCAAAGGCTATACGAAGTTGTGCTAACGAGGAAATTCCAAATTAGCCGTTGTTTTTATAACCACCGCTTCGATTCGCGCTGTCTTAATCTGGCGGATAACGGAAGAGGAACGATAATTGCCCGATAATTCCCCGTGGGCGCGAATTCAAACGAAACAAGCGGAGATTCGATTGGTGGCCTGGGATTCAAATATATCGCGGCGTAAACTCCGCGTTATTCCTGGTGTTATCGAAGCATCGTTCGGCCATTCGTAAATTACCGGCGTTATAACGTTAGCCGAGCAGCGTCTGACTAACCGAGCGAGGAGAGTGAATAATTAAGGATAAGCCGCGAGCTCGTAAATTTTGTGCACGCACTTCGATACCAGCGACGATTTATGGGATCGCCCAAAGACGCGGGATCGAAAGTGGGATTTAAAATGCTCCTCCACGTGTTCTGTGAAAACACTATTTGCCTGCGCATACGCTCCTCTCTCTCTCTCTCTCTCTCTCTCTCTGTTTCTCTCTTGGATTTAAGCCAAGCGACGCTCGGTTTACGGTGAAACGCGGACGGTGCCAGCTCGGTACAAATTAACTGCTGGACCACCGAAATTGACCCCCACGTTCAAATTTGCTCCGACAGAATAATCCAAAGTTTCCCCCACTCCGCTTAACTGCGGAGTATTTCGCGGAGAATTCGACAACTTCCGACTTGCGGGATGTCTGACGGATTCCTTAATAGATAGCTTTGAGAAACGAAGCTCAGAATGCTCGATTTATATTCTTCGGAATGTCCCTCGAAGATCGATCGTAGCATCCTCGATCGACGATCGAAGCTTTCGAGTTATGCACGTTTTGAAGAATAACGAGGAGAGAAGGCGATCGAGAAGAGGCGACTCGAATTTTACATTTCGAATGAAGCACGTAGCATTGCACGCTGCAAGAAAGACGCCATCTCGCAAGATAAAGGGTATCTTTAGCAGCTTAACGAAGAGAGGAGAGGTCGCGGCCGAAGTTGGGGGTTTTACAAACCAAATACAGGCGGGCTAACGTCGCGCTGAGTAGGAAAACAGCGAGCCACGCACAAACCCCCTCCATTAGTATGCATCGCATCCACTTCGCTAAGAATTTTCTTAGAAAAGTATGCATAAGGAATGAGCGGGGAATTTTTGTTCGCCGAGGACAGTGTGGTGGAAATTAAGGAAAAAGGAAGAGGAATTTGTCTGGGCGCGGGAGGGAAAAATAATGGAGGGTAGAAATCGGGTAAAAAAGAAGTCCGCCTTTGGGATGGATAATTAATCGCAACCTGGTGAAGAGAGGGGCGGGGAGGGGGGGCATAGAGATACGGGTGACCAGCAGAAATTAGCGGTTCCGGATGTATTAGCGTGCGCGAGGCTGCTGGCGTATCAAAAAAAGTTCCTAATGGTTGGCAGACCGGAGGTAATAATTCCTCTTTATCGCCCATCTTCGCTTTGTCCTCTTCTAATTCGCCCCCCGCTTCTTCGCTCCTAGGAATCTCGGCTTGTCGGCGACGTACTAAAAATTTGCCTCGACCACTTCCCACCGCGAGTGTCCTGGAGTAGGTCGTCTAATTAGTCAGGGGCCTCGAGTCGTTGGCGCGTCACATTTTTCGCGCAAGAAGTCTTCCTTCTTCCCGAGGCTACGCTTCTAAGCTGAACATTTGAGCCTGTAATCCGTATCTCGTCTCCGCTGTAACTCCCTGTAATCGACGTTTTACGTGGATTTCAGCACCGATCGTATTAAAATCGTTTACCTATGAATCTTGTTGTATATAGTGCATACACGGCATATTCCAATACGTCTTTCTTAAGCAATCATACTTCAATTGGCCGATCCAAATAATTCATTGAAAATTCTTCTAATCGAATTAAGTAATTGATTGAAAATGTTTTCGTAATATCTTGTACTATTCTGGAAGAGGTAGAATTGGTACTGAAATATTGAGATAAAAAGAAACATCGTATTATGGAGGGTTAAGAGAGATCGATGCGGCACCTGCAGGATGCAATTTCGAGACCAACACACGCGCCAGTGTCATTTTCTCCCCGAAACAGCGCTTCTAAGGTGTCTGCGGAAAGCTAAAAGCGCAGCCCAAGTGCGGCCCATTGTTTCCGGCATCTCGACTACCGATGGCACCTGTCTACGTTCAGATTTTCGTTGCATCTGAAAGCCCTATTACGTCCAACCCCTTCCGCAGTCGTCTGTCTTTCGCCCTGGAAAGAAATCGAGCGAAAGCGGTCGCCAGATTTTCGCCCCTTACGTTTTTACTCGTTATACCTTCCTTTCGTATTAATTGTTGGGTGTAAGCGGCGCTTTGGTTCTTATCTTTTAAGCATCGCTATTTTGCTGATAATTTAACAGTACCTTAACTCTCCGTAGCGTGAAAATAATTTTAAGTAACAATCTACCTTGGCTAAATCATCCTTTCTTCTCTGATAAATATATGTGTGGTTTTTAATTAAGAAACGAAGCATTCTATGATTTTCCAATGGTTTTTATTTTAGCCATTTATTTTTCCTCTCCCTTGTGATATTAAATTATACGAAAAATGAGATTGTGGTCGGGTTGGATAGGAAAATCTATGAGAAATCTAGGTCACGGGAGGGTTAATGAAGGCCGATTTTGTTGTTTCACGAAACGTGGGCTCGGGTACCTCGGTGACAGAGTGGAGACGCATTATCCGGTCGATAAGATACAAGGGTAGCGGCGCTGGAAATTGGCTTCTTCGCGAATGGTTTACTATTTTCCCGAATTTTTCATGAATTATCGAGCACTGCCGCTTTCTTCGTTTAGAAATTCAGCAAAATTGACAGTGTTAATAATTAATCGAGCAACTTTTAATTCTACTTTTAATTCTTAAAACTACCAAAATAGTTTCATCTCATCAATAATTCCGCAATATAAAATCACTTGACCATACATCAGCAGTTACCAGAATGGCAATTAATTAAAAGAGACTCTATCACCAGTTCCTAGAACCTTAAAAGCGTAGTTTTACGCCATTAATCAGCAGCTTATACGGGAATAACTGTTTTTAAGCGAGTAATGATCGATCACGGGGAAGGTCGGCACAGTTAATCGGCTTTCCGTCGAAAGTTTCGAGGCGCGATCTGACTTTACGCCACTCCGCGGGAATTGTCGTAGGTAGTTTAGAACAAGGGGATCGTCTTATGAATACGAGATACATCGGCAACGCGGAATTTAGCCGTGCGCACGTGTAATACCCTGGATGAGAACAGAATGCCATAGGTCCGTATTTCTCAAGTGCCACGAAGATTCTCCAAATTTCACAGAGGGGATTAACGTAGTGGAAGCAGCCTGCAGGAAGGGAAACCACCTGCATACAACAAGGAGGAGCCGCCATAAAATTTTATCCTCGTCCTTCAACCCTCCGCGCACCGTGCTATTGCTTTATTGCCCCTCAACTCGAAAACTTCCCGGTGTTATTCCAGTGGGTCGTTTTCCCTACGACAACAGACGCTCGAGGAAGCATCGCCTATCCTCTCCCCTTGTGCGAACCTCGGATTTAAATGTGGCAAGGATATGGAATCGGGTACATCGACAGCACCAGTGGCGATAAATCTAATGGAACCCACTCTCAAACCTCCCGGGACTCCTCCGCGAAATATCATCGATAGCGGCAATTTTCAATAATATCCCCAGCATCGTGCCCCGCCATATTTCTCAGTATTCGGTTTAGGGAGAAACCGCGTAGTCCTCGAGATGAACGTTTACATAATCCCCGTTGGTATCTGGCGCGCATTAAAAGCCCCTTTGGCGGTGAGCGCCGGTCTTCGGGTTCTGTTGCGAGTTCACAACAATGCCCAAGTAAAGCAGCGCGCGGTGCGCGTGCATCTGCGTTTGTCGGCGCCTTCATATATCATGGACCAGCCCGAAGTGCCTCGGTTCGTTTGGTGCGCGCCAACGTCTCTCATGGCGATTAAGGGGGCATGAATTTTTATCGGTCGTTCAAACTTTCCTGCGACCGATTTCAAGATAGCGGCCGAGTTAATGGCCCATTTGGCCCGCCGAAAATATGCGATGCCTGTAAACCGCTTTTATCCGGTCCCGCTTCCGCCTGCATTTTATTCACGAACTATACGCGCTACCAGGGGTCGATGCCGCGGCGTTTATCGAAAATTACTCCTCCGGCTGAAAGGGAATTTTGGTCATAAATGTTGCTTTACATCGAGATCGATACAGGCTCTGAGTAACTGCCGCGGTAGTACGTGTGTTTCGTGACGTAATACGGAAGCTTGTATCTATGCGAGGGTAAACGTATACCGACATGCTGATATAGGGTGTCTTAACCGAAGCGTTACCAAGCTCTGCCATCCTGAATTGTGCCGTTTCTTTGAATAGTTGTATAAACTAAATCTAAGAAATATAAGTTAATACCTCGTTCAGATCGATTTAAAAGGGTATTTTTTTTTATATCCATAACGTTTTTATTTGAAAATTGAACTTGTCACGCTTAAGGAAATTTGAATAACTTCAAAATGCGTGTAATAAAAACTATGATTATGTAAAAAAAATTACGTAGAAGAACGTAAAATAATTATGTAGAAAAAGGCAAGACTCGCTGATTTAAACCACCTTCAAATATGTAAAGTAAAAATAAGGAGTAATGACTATCGAGGAAAGAGCTAATAACGTTACGAATAGGACACCCAGTATCCACGGTACACGCAAGGCTGTACTTACATCTTTCTCAGGAAAGAAAGCGGTTCCGCATACTATCGTAATCGGTTTCTCGTTTTCCAAAGAAACTCGGCCATTTTAAAGACAAACGATCTTTATGTAGCGTCTAACGGAAGGAGCGGCCCGAAGTGCATCGTCGCAGGTGCGCGGAACTGCGGCTAGTGCAGCCAATACACGTATAAAACGATTATTGCTGGCATAGGGCGTTATATTAAGTTAACGTCGCATCGTATTAGACGCTCTGCACCAGCATTACCGTTGAGAAATCCACGTCCCTCTTTGATGTTTATCGACCTTTTCCCTTTGCGCTCAAACTTCCTTTTAAGCGCATTTAACAGAACAGCGTCTTACCTCTTGCTCGAGTTAAATATTTAACTTTCAAAATCGACAGTTCCAAGGGCCTTTTTGATATTTGTCTGCCTAAGAGAAGAACTATCCAGTTGTACGCCAGTTCGATTCTCCCGGCAAGAATTTCTATAAGCGCATACGAATTCCTTAGTCGAGCGTAATCACCAATCCCGCCAAAAACTAATTTTCCGCGCCGACTGTCAAGCTCATTTGGTCGAGGACCAACCGTTCCAGGCAGTTTCCTCGCGCGTACGTATCGCGAGGAAAATTATCCAAAGGTACGTACCATCCCTGCTTATCCAAGTGGAAATTCCAGTTTCCATCCACCGTTACGCGAACCGTGCTTCCTGGGTTGGCAAAGTGTTAAACTCCAAAACACTGCTCGTCCATTTAAATGATCGGGTAACGGTGATCTCCGTCGGTTTTGCGTGTCCCAGCAGTGATATGCAGGGGGATACCGAGGCGCGGACAGGATGCCTCGAGGGAACACGTTAATTCCTATGGTAATTTACGGGAGTCGCAGATACTATCGAGGGACAAACCGCATGTAACGATTCTCGCATGGCAGGGAAAGCCGATTAACACGTTCGCCGATCGAGTCGAATTAACCCTCTGATTATGGTACCTAGACTATGGGTCCAGTTATTTCTGACTGGCGCTGATACAAATTTGCAGTCGCTCTCGGGCTCATCGAGTTAATTGAGCCAACGCGGTAACGATCTCTCGATTTCGAGATTCTTCATCGATGCACAATTCGTGCTTTTTTGAGTAATTAAATCGATTTAATTTAATATCGTCGGTTTTGGGGCGCGTTTGAATTGCCATCGGATTAATGTGTGATGTGAATTATAAAGGGAGCTATATTTGGGATATTCGTGAGTTTCGTCGCGTATCTTTCGTGCCACTGTTTTTTTTTTTTATTAGGAAGGTACTCGTCCGCATGTTAGGATCGCTTGTGCGACTAAATGTCGTGCAATGTAAGGCTATTCCGTACGATGTGCTGCTTCTGATAATTACAAGTATGAGGCTTCCTCTAAATGCATTACTATTGCACTTTCGATCAATTATGGCGGGACGCAGTAATATGACGGTTACATGGAAATGTCAGAAGACAAGAGCGTACGAAACCTTTGTCGATATTGCTCGCGCTGTAATATGCGCGATAGTATTTCCATCCCGGACCTGTTAACATGCAGGCCAATTTTCAGCGCTCTCTCGTACGCCACGTTTTTTAAGGTCGGTTGATCCGGATTTTCGAAACACTCCCGAAATCTAAACGTTCTATGAGTTTCTATGGATTCACCGAAGCGAATACTGCGTATTGTTTACGAAAACAGAAAAGCATTACAGCTCTGCCAAACATAATAGACACACATCCGATGCTTATAGTAGATCTATCTGCAGATGTTTTATCCTTTAACTATGATCGTTGTTTCATTCGAACCCCGACACGAACTTTATCAAAACACATTTGGAGTTTCCAGTTTTTTACGTACATGTATATGTTTTTTTTCCAACTTCTTTTCCCTTAAAATTTGCTTTAATGATATATCGATCAAGTTTTCGTATCATCCGGCAAAGCACTTTGTCGATATTGGGTTAGAAACTACAGCGGAGTGTTTGATGCGAACATAAATTGGGAAGAAAGAAATCGAAGTTGGTCATGACACGACCGACTGTTTGAAGCAATAATGCCGATCCGGTGGGCAATCGCTTTCTCGTTTGACGATGAAGTTCTGCTGTTTCGGAGACAAACGACTTACGTGTTTCGTACTCAGGACTCAAACTCTTTGTTGTAAACCGCGCCGGGACTTTTACAATTGTACTGTATATTTCTTCCAGAAGAAAGGAACATATTGTGCCTCCTTTAACGTACAGTGTGTTGCGCAAGTTACTTTCTCTAAGTTTCGATATAGATCCTTTCGGCTATTAAACATAAGAAGCACTTGAAAAAAAATCAGCGAAACTCCGCTGATAGAATAGAATGGAAGAAGATTACCAAAATTCTTAATACTTAACACTTAATTTTCATCATACACATAATTATTTAAATCAATATCAATACAGTAAAAAAAATACGATTTCACAATACACATAAACACGTTTTCGATCTTATCAAACGTTCCTTACACGATTCACACGCCTCTCTGCCTATCATAAATACACCTACCATCATTCCTTTACATTTTGATCTACTTACACACTTCTCCATTATCGCTTACGTTCACGTATCAAATACCTAACCATCCATGCCTCTCAACCGCTAATACGTCTGATAATTCCCCGCATGCTCGAGCAGGAACCGCGTTTTCGAGCTTTCATTATCGAGTGCCATCTCGGTTTTGTTCATTTATACATCGAAGAGGGTGGACCGAGGAACATTTATGAGTCCAACTGTACGTGCAACGTATACGTCGGCCGTAGCCGATATCCAATCTTTTCGAGGGTGGAGGAACGACAGCGAGAGGCGGACGAGAATCGAGCGGGAATAGGGGGCCAATTTTGCTATTGGAATTTGAAATGTTTTCATGAATAAAAGTCGCCCGCGGAGGACCGCAGCGGGGAGTACCGGATGGGCCGCAAACGGCGGTTCAGATGCGAATCAGTAAAGTATACCTAGCCGTATACAGCCGAGACGTGCAAATCCGACGGCTATAACGCCGGCTTATGGAGATAAGGGTATGGACATAAGTTCGAAACCTGCACACAAATGCCATCCTGTATTTTTATCGACTGCATATGCGACCTCGTCTTGCTGTACTTTGGGCTTGTCGAACGAACTGCTAAGGTTTTCAGACGATCCACGCGGCTCCTCGCTGCCTCCGCATGAATACGGACTGTGTTATTCGTTTTGGGAGAGGCGATACTGTAGAGCGGTTCTGCACTTTACAGCAATATACCTTATATCGAAGAAGGCGATGACTGATTTCTGACACTGTAGATTGTATGTAATCTCAAAAATGATCGTGGATTGTGGAAGGTTAAAGTACACTCGAGATATTATCATAGCGACGATGTTACAGTGAATAGTGCGAAAAGTAAGGTAGCGTATTGTCATCATAATTGTATATTATATTAGGAGTTATGGTTTACGAGATCGAGTTTGTTTCTAAAAATCTGAAAAACTGCCGAAAATGCAAGACCGATCTGCCCCGAATCAAAGGCGATATTGCCATTGAAAAATCCACGTCGAAAAATTCCGTCGGTAGGAAGATTAAAGCGATAAGGTATTTATACCCGACGGTATGAAATATTTCCGTGCTTTGTGAGCTCAGCGAAGCGGACGCAGCTTTCGAAGCTATGAAATCGGAGGGCGAAGGCGGATATCTTTATCGGTTGATCCTCCATTTGTTCGACGAGACACGCTCAAAAATAACGAGCTCCGCCGCGGAGTTCATTAAAATTAATTAATAACCGTAGAGCGTGCCCCCCCAGATAATTTCCCGGTGTCGGTGTATTAAGCGTTTGTTTATTAGTGGAGAGTCTTTAGAAGCTCAATTAGGATAACGATAAGAGAGACTGAGGCCCCTGCACGGCCACTTTGTGTTCCTAATGACAGCCTTTTACGATCTTCGCGAGGATATTTCGATGGCCAAAAATGAGTGGCCGTCCATCTTGAGATCGCCATAAAAATAAACGATCTTGGCATAATATAACGAGCATTCAACCGCGCCATTATGTATTCCAACCGATTTAAAGCGCATTCATCCTCCCTGGAATCCTCTTGGTTTCCCATAAATCCCTGCTCCTCTGGCAATTACTCTTAGTACTCGAAGTCGAGCGAAAAGCGTATACGCGCATCGCGTATTTTCCAAATTACCCTATTATATAGAAAAACTTCACCGACGTATCTTTTCCTTCCTTTTTCTCTCTCTCTCTCTCCACGAATATCCGCGCGCAGGCTTTGCCATTCGTAACACGCTTTAAGGGACACTATCGCGACTAAATGGGTGCCATTTTTCAAATACACGTACCGCCGCGTATCTTGGCCTGGCCGCGCGGCGTTTCATGGTAAAAAGCGGCGATTGAAGTCAATTAAGCGTCGGGCGCGGGGCCAAACGACACCCTGGGTATCGAAATAAAAAGCCGGGGAAAAAAAGAGTTGCGCCAGCGGACCCTTCAACTTTGCGAGCACTCCGCGAGGAGAGATGGAGGGGGAAAGGGTGGGGGGGGGGATAAGAAAAGAAGGCGTTACAATGTCTCTCGCTCCCTCCGGCGATAAAATTCTCCCCGTTGAATTTCGGCTTTCACGTGGTGCGCCGTCATTTCGCAGCTGCAGACTGCGGAATAAAACGCTTTTCGCAGGAGCTTTCCACGGTGAGAGTACGCCGAAGTACACTTCCGCGCTCGGCGACGGTGCGCGGCGTTCGCGCAAACGCTAATTTCGTTTCGCAAGTGTCAAAGCGCGCCAACTTTGAGCGGTCGTTAGCGAAAAACGTTAAATATGGTAATGGTACTGTGGCCTGGCGGAGTTCAAAACTTCCACGAAACAAGGCGTAAGTTTAATGTTCTTAGCTGTCCTAGGATCGATAGGGTGGAGAGGTGGGGATTAAGGCCTCGTCGTCTCTTCGTATTTCGGCCAAATCCGAGGTACGAGGCGTGCTTGAACAATAACGTGATTTTCGTCCTTTAAAACGAATTTTTATTTATTCGTCTGCGTCGATGTTATCGACAGACTAAGTATTCTATATAAATAACAGTATATAGATATATTTCAGACGCGTTTACTAACACGACAACAAAATAATCGCGCGAATAGGGCTAATACAATCAGCGGCATCGCAAAATTCTCCTTACTTTTAGAACACAGCTTTTATAAGTTGATAAGTTTTTTTATAAGCTTGTATAAATGGATAGAATCAATATCAGAAGGGTTGAAAAGGTCGATATAGGGATCTGTACTTTGTGGAAAAATGCTTCAAGATCATGATGATCGTTTCTCACCTGTGAAGAATTAAATAGACTCATTCACTCTCCTTTTCCGCGCATTCTTCTTCGTAGATAATATTTATAGTCCACCTTTACCTCCGCGATTATTCCTTTGTCACGTTAAAGATGCTGAACACCGTGGAATTCTTATTTCGCAAACTCGACGTCGAGCAAGAACTACGCCGAATCAGAGATTCCTCCTTGGAAGTCCGTGTGCATCGCGAGTGGGCGACGAAAGATCGCGGATGGAAAACGGTGTTTCTGGGTAAGAAACACGAGGAACTGTCTGCCGGCGAAAGCGAGTTTCCCGGATGCCGGGAGTCGGGGCAATCGGATGGAATAAATGGGAGGATTTTCGGGCTTTTTTGGAGTCAAAATCGCGCGGCGATCCGGAGCGGCTGGGTAAGAAACGCGGGCCTTACCGAAGTGGTTTTGCAGGGCCAGCAACAGGTTCGCAAATTCGTTAGTAAAAGGCGCAGTTTATTGAGCAGGATGCACTTTAATTCTCGGTTGCATTGCCGCGCTTATCGCAATTCCGTAAAAGTATGTCGACTCGTTTTCTGTATTAATTCCTCAGTAATAATTACAAATTTGCTGAAATTCTAGATACTTTAATCGGTCTTTTGGAGAAAAATGATATCCCTATGTAGTAGTAATATTTGTAAACTCTGTTAATTAAAGAAGTTATAGATAATTGGTTAATCGATCCGTCCAATTGGGTATATTTGCATGGAAAATAATTCATTTTCTTCGATATCCAGTGTACGATTTGACACCTGTGTTTTGGCTTCCAACAAAGAGCGGAGTATCGAGTCGACGGAATAAGGGGAGATAATTTTCAAGTGTATCCAAGTTCGAAGCTGTTTGCATTTTTTCTGCACGACGGGTTATTGCGACAAGTGGTCAGGGCTTCGGTGACGTTATGAAAGAATAACACATAATATTAGAGCTCTTGTAGATCCTCTTCCTTCGATATTTTCCTGCCCCCGGGTGATACGGCTTCGATCACGTTTGCATAACCTTCGTTTTTATACGTTTCCGTGCATTTCTTATGAAACTACGCAGTGAGTATGGGTGTATAGAAAATACTTGGGGCAAAACTAATATGATCGAGAAGAATATTGGCCATCGTTGTTATCTCTTTCACGTGTATTTATAAAATTCATTCGTTATGTGTATTTATAAAATATATTTATTAAAAATTCACGAAGAAAAGAGAACTCCTCGGGTAATTGAATATGTGTTTTTTTTTTCTCTAAGAAATGTGATGTTTTAAACGTACCGTTTTAGAAAATTCAAAGTATGCAGACCATTTTACATCCATATCGTTTACGAAAAATACGATGCTAAACCATTTTACGTTCTTACTGTGGTAAAACGCAACTACTATCGTCTAGAAGGTAAAAGTGATATTAAAGCGCACCGCCGTGTTTATAAAAAGAATGTATGTGTGTGTGCTTGTCAGTTTAATGCCGGTTTAAAGCTGTCCATTTACGGAAACGAGGAATTCTGGGTTGCAACTCCCGGTGTACCTTGTATAAATGTGTAGAAAGTAATAGTGCGCTACTAAAAGTGAAAAAGTCGGAATGGAGAATCCAGGAAAAATATACGATATTTAAAGAAAGATCGTAGAATCGTCGATGTTGAACTTTTCAAAATCGTTGTAAATTAAACCCACGTTTAAACGAATTTGCAATGGAATTAAGCGGAGAATTGTGGAGCATAAAAGTACACAATTCGTTTAACATTGGCTTATTTGCATTGTTACTCTATTTAAATACATATTAAGAAAATATTTCTTTTTACTTTTATTCGTGACAATGGCATTTATTTTATTATACTACTTTGATCGTGATTTTCCTTGGAATTCCATAATTCCAAGATTGTCAGAGTAGAATTATAAGATTAAAATTATTCAATATAAGGTTTATCACGGATTTGGAGAGGAAGTTCTTTTAAAACGTATCACTTTTTTTCGAGAAACTACGGTTTTTGCGCAGCAGTAGACGCATTCGCGATTTTTTTCGCCTGTCGCGTCCTTTGTGCATTATTGTATCTGTTCCAATATCACGTTCGCCTTTTAAAAAAAAAACAATTCGAAAATCGGTTTGCGCGTCATCCTTGCATCGTAGTTTCGCGGAATTTCCTAGGGTAGACGTGGTTTCAACATTGTGGCAAGCATTTTCGGTACGCAGATATCGGAAAACGTTCTCGCATTTTACACCGTTGCATGATTTTTTTACAACCAATACGTTCCTCGTAAAAAAGGTTTTCGAGTAACAAACTTAGCAAATATAATTGTTTAAATAACCAACGATTTTTTTGGGGCGTACATCAATCCTCTATATATAAATCCATACATACGTGCTATCAAAACAATAGTTAAAAGTGCAGTTATATTTGCGCCAATCTAATGCACATCCGCTTGAACAAACATCAGTCTCAGTCCGTGTACAATATCTTGGAATCCTTAAAACTCTTCAAAACCTAAATCGCAAGGTCAGTCCACGAGGGAAAAGGATTTTCATTGAAAGTTTCTCGCGACAACTTACACGCCGCGCTTCCTTCCTCAAATCGATAGCGGCTCGTCTACATATCCATCCCAAGATCCGCGGCATTTCCTGGGATGCAATTACCCGTATATGCGCGCTGCTCTCCAGCTCCTCGAATCCGTTTCGCTCTCGCGAGGTTCCACGCGTCGCGTGTCCATGCGCGAAACTCCCGAGAAAACTTAAATGTATTTTGTTTCTAAGTCTCCACCCCGGCATTTCGTCCCGGCGTTGCCCGGCTACTAACCAGATTCCGATGGTCTCGAGCGTAAGAGCCTCGCCCAGAAAAGTTTCTCGGTACACGCTGAGCAGGTTCCATCAGCCGACGCCTCTGGTGAACCGTAATAATTAACCCCCTTTACGCAGAATTCTTCCACGAGATGTGGAAGGATCAACTGTAACTATTATTGCCTAGACGATTTGCAAAAGCAATTGGAACCGTATTGGATATGCAACTTCGCTTCCGCCCTTTTGTTATAGATGGCTCGAGTGACAAATTGTGGTAGAAATGGATTATAGATGACATAGAAGCAATAGTCTGAATCGTAAAGTGATTCTCGATCGAAAATATCAGTTTTCGAGCCAAATTCTAATGGTTAAATACTTATGAAGAGGCTGATTTTGGTGAAAGAACGCGTGGTGAGTGGTTTCGATGCTTCAAGAACTTCGATCTGCACCTCGAAGACCTGCACAGCGCTGGAAGAGAGAAAGTTCTCCAAGATGCGGAGTTGGAGGCATTACTCAACGAAGACATACTTCAAACGATACTTTGAATCGTAAAGGTATAACCAGTTCTCTCCAATGAAGCCTCGAAAGTCCAGAGAAAAAGGTGACGGAAACAAAGTTACGCACCTAATATTTTGAACTACACTTCATGACTCTAACTAGGAATATAATTAATCAGCAAGGATACGTTGCACTGTAAGATCTGCATTACGCAGAAAACAATTGGATTAATCATCAAGATCTGTGCTTTCAAGGACGCCGCGTTTGAACTCGACGCTCCAAATTGTCTTCATCGCCCAGGCTCGCAATCGAGGCCCGCGCTTCTCGTGGACGTCATCGATCCAAGCGATTCTGCCAGTCGCGTTTGGTTTTCCCGCCTAGAATACGCGCGATGGACCATTGCATTACGTCCTCTTTGCACGGATGCAAGCGTCCGGTTACACGTGATCCGCTAATAAAATTGTCGTGCTTGTTAGCGTGATTGCCAGGACGACGTGGTATTCCGCGTTAAGTCCCGTATTCGCATGCAGTACTGCCAATTAACAAATTGGACGAATCCACCGATCGCGAATGCGTCGCCGTTCTAACGTGAATCCGTGCTGTGACAGATCGTTTTTGTGCGTAGGGAATTACGCAGCCGCTTACGCATCGTTTCTCCCATTAGCGTGTATCGTTTTTGTTTGATTCTTGGCCCCGGCTACAGAGCTAATTTGACCAAGGATCTGCTGTTTTGAAGCATTGTTATCGATCGATCGAATCCTGCTATACAAACCTTTGCAACAAAAATCCAGCACGAGTGGGATGATGATTGAAGAAATAATTTCTCGATGTTTTGCGTACAGCTGACATTTGGTCCGTTCGAAGAATAACGACAATTTTTCCTTTTATCGTTACATTTCGACCTTGATTTTCTGAAACGTTCTGAAAATCGAAGAAAAATGGTAGAAAAGTTCCTGAACTTCTACCATCGTTATTAATCAATATATTGTAATATTACTCGATTATTTGAGACGTGACTAAAAGTACAGCGTCAAAACCAATTTCTAAATATAAAAAACCAATGGAGATTTTTCTTTTTTTCCATATAATCCTGCTTGATCAGTATTATGAACCGAATTCGCTCTAAAATTATATGAATCAACAAACCAAAGCTTGGATCGATTAATTACAAGATATCGAGCATAACCTATCTAGTAGTTTTTTGTTTAGACGACACATAGAGGCTTTTAAGTCCGAACGGACGGATATAACGGAATTCGGTTACCAGGGGATTAAATGTCTGTGGGTGTCGAGACGCCGGTAGTAATTTGCGAACGACGAAAGTGTAATCCTAGGTATCAGGGGCCGATAAAAACAGGGGGAAAGGATATCCCAGGCAGGTGAGCGACGATCGTGACGGACCGACGGAAAAAAGGACGCCGCAGAGGAAAAACTGCGTTTGACATTCGCCAGTGACGATACGGCGATAAAGGTTCGTTGTAAAGCTCACGCGATGTCCAAAGCGCGGTCCACGGAGTGACATAAAGTATGTATCGTGGACAAAGTTTTATCGCAATGCTCGACGCTCGAAAACAAATGGAGCGTCATAAATATATCCGTGATAATCGTTTGTAATTCGCATTGTTTTCTTCTTTCGACATTGATTTTTTTTTGTACGGAACTTTCGTTCGTCCATTTGATTCTTGGACTGCTAAAGTTATTTTTATGATTTTTCGTTTGCAACGTGCTTGGAATTATCGGATCAGCGCTGCGTAAGTCGCATGGAAAATGTTTTAAAGGTAATGCACGAGATTGAAAATTGAATTTCCTTCTTAAATGTGATAATCTTTATCCACGTAATCTTTATAATTTCTTTATTTTATTGTGAACCTTTGGAAGAAAGGAGTACACTTTGCGCTATGTAACTCCCCTATCCCTGAACATAAAGTCTCGTCAAGCGAATAGGAAAGAATTACTGTTTTCAGAACAAACTTGGCCGCGCACGTGGAAAGAAAAGTATTTATCTCCGATTCCTTCAATAAACCCTGTATTAAACACTACGATACCTTTTTGTTCCTTTACCATGCTGCGTATGTCGGATAAAATCCATCACTGATTTTCTACACGCAATTTTACGTGTAATATTAACGTTTCGTTTAGATCATTCGATTTGAAAATTGTAGTAATTGAGATTTGTGTATTATTGATGATACATGCCATGGAAAATGACTGAGATATTACAAAAATCAAAATACAGTATTACGAATTATTGGTATTAATTTTAACTTCATAAATTTCGATATTATTTGGCTAACTTAACTTTTTGTGGTTCCGCTGTCACACCAAAATCTGTTAACTTTATGACCGTCACGTTCGCATTGCGGTAGAAGCGGGTAACTCCGCCCCGAAATGGCGTATCGAAAAGCTCATTGAAAGTTCTCCACACGTAGCAAAACTTGTTTTTGTTAAGCACTTTAGCATATCACAGGGAGTCGAGTAATAATAGATAGAATTCCCTGAAATTTCATTATTATTCCCGGTAGACTTGTAGAGGGGCTGCTATATAATAACAGAACAATCATGCGTACAGGTTACGGATGTTGATAAGGCGATACCAGGAACAGCGACGTAAAGTCAGATATAATTATCTTAACCCGCGAATACGTTGTTCTCATTATTCCACCGACTCCGCGTTTCCATTAAAATTTCTTCACGGGGGCGAAGTTTATGAGGACGGAATCGTGGCGGATGTCTCCTTATCTGTACGTACTTTACATACAAATATTACAGCCATGTCTTGCCATAGTAATACAACTTGCACTTCGCCAGCGGCGATGCGAGTTTATATCCCGACAAAATGTCTCGAGCACCAAAGGTATATCTCATCTCGGAATTTTCACGAGTAATTCTGTGATTACATACGAAATCAGTTTAACCGAAGAAATCACGTTTTAAGAAAACGCCGCTTACCAAATAGGACTCAAACACTCTTTACGAGCCATACCTTATTTAAACCCGAAAAAATTGATGATAATAATAAACGATGAAATGAACAGACTTTTCGAGTTATACATACATTCCTCCTTCCAAAATAAATCTTTACGCAATAAGCGTCGATCTTCTCTTCACTTTGTAGACGCCAAACCGACTCCATAAAATCAAAGTCGGGTATAACCGAGGTTTTCAAGGCGCGCTCAACCGAGGAAGCATCCGGGCAGTAAAATTCACAAAGGCGACGTCCGCTTATTATTCGAGGCACGCATATGAGTTCGTAGCCCGCAGCGATCGGTCTCTTAGAATCCGCATGTCGATCCCTACGAATCGAACGAGTCAAGAATGAAAGCGGAGGATGCGCCCCTCTCTGCGGGTTGATCCGCCGGGTTGGAGAGCGGATTCGACGGATACTCGTGTTTCTCATACTCCAGGGAGCCCTGCAAGGCGGCTCCGTCAGGAATCTACATATCGTCGGTAACTTTAACTTCGTGGAGATTCAATGTAGGTATATGGGCCGTGGTTAACGCAAGTGCATGCCGGATTCTGATACGCGCCAACGTTCTTTACAACCGTAAGTCGAGCTCCCAAAGGCGCGGGGCACATTTGTGCCGCTCGAGGCCCTCGAAACTTTGCGAGGAAACGTTGCATGCGTCGAGGCAAACAATATCTTTCCTCCTCCTTCCTTATTTCCCCCTTCCTTCTTCCTTTTTCTTCCTCGAAAGCACAGAAGTTCGTCAAGCGGTCGTAAAATTCGGGGAGACGCTTTTCGGAGCGTGGAGTCTGAGCTCTTTTTCTTGTTGGATCGATATATCTGAATAGTCTGGTAATTTACTGCAAGGAATAATGAAGATATATTGATATTATTTATTTAAAATATATTGTTTGATTTCCCTTTTTTTTTGGTAAATACAGATATTGAATTTGAGATCAAGGAATAGGTGTGTAAATTCATGTAAATGACGTTGTATTTTATATTATATATTTTTTTCGTATCAAGTCTTCGGATATTGTTTGTGTATTATTAATACCCGCTGTCTGGTGAAGGGATCGAGGGGTGGAGGAATACTGGCCTAACTGGCATCAAACGTAGCGATGGACGTGTGAAATTATAGCTCCCCAAAGACGAAGTCCATTGGGAGAGAGATGTATCAATCTAATTCACTCGCGCAATTGGTGACGGAAACTTGGCAGGAGTAACGTCCCCTTGTCGAACGTCGAATACTCGTCGCGTCTTATAAAATTGTAGCATTGATATAAAACAGTGAATAATGTGTAATTAGAATATTTCTAACTTGTTCTTTGTAGTCATGTATCTTAATTCGATATACATACACAGATACATTAATTATCCTGCTCAAATATTTTAACCTTTGTATTCGTTGATACTGTCCAAAATTATTCTTCAATACGAGTGGAGAAACGACATATTTGTCTCATATGGCATCTCAGAAAGCTACAGGTTCCGAACAATAAATTGGTATACAGCCACTACGAGGATCCTAAACTTTTTTCGCCTTCACTCTTCCCTTTTTCGTTCAAAGACAAGTACTTTTTGCTGGAGAAATGTTTCAATCTAATCCACCGGCTCGATCGACATCGGTAACTTGCCCGAAGAAATATTCCCCCCACCTCAAGTATCGGATATATTCTGTATCTTATAATATGAGTAGAGGAAAATCATTTTTCTTCCATACTGTCCCGCACATAAATCTCCCTCTCCCATCTCGGGCCCTAAATCGTATTTCTGTATCAGCAAAAAGATATTCCGGTCCTCTTAATTTTTCACATCCCACCTCTCTTTAAGCGCACGCCACAATTTTTGGCTCCAAAAGAGAAGCCCGTCTTTTAAGATCTCGAGCCGCAAGATAAACATCCTTGCCATTCCCGGTTGAATTTTAATGCCGAATCATAATCTCGATTCGCTCCATTGAATAAAGGAATATACCTTTCCAAAGACACCCAAGAATCCTCTTTATTCCGCACGACTCTTGATTCCATACTTATTCAGGCGTATGTAAATGTTTTCCTCTCCTTCCGCGAGTTTTCCTTCTTACACGAAATGCAATTGGATCGTCTAAATATTTCCCCTTCGTCCGCGACGACAGCGATTCTCGAGCTTTTGCCAATTCCGCGATGCGCGCAAATTTTACTTTGCCTATTATTCAAAAGGGGAAACGAATAAAACGCCTACAAGCGTCCGACGGAGGGCCATTCCAACAGGAGTGACCGTACGTGCGCAAGATACGCAGATTTTGTGATCGATTCGTAATTCGGTCGGACATTGGGAATGATGAATCCAAAATCCATCGTGGCATGCGGCTGTCATAACTGGCAAAGGGTGACTCTCGAATGAGGGACGGGTTTAATCATGTCACGAAGATAATCCTAAGCTGCGGTTGTCAGTGTAGATATCACCAACAACGAACATTATTGAAGATGACTAGCATGTCGATACAGGTAATGAAGCCGGGAGAACATCAAACGTGTAGTTGCGTGGGCTGGTCGATAAACCGATACGAATGACGGTGTGTTTCTGCGTCATGTAAGACGCTTTGCAAAAAAGGCGGCTTTTTTGGGCAACGAAAAACGGAGCGACGTAAAGAGTGACTCGTCCTCGAAGCTTGGTCCTGCTGTTTTTAATCATCAAGCGCGTACGTAAATACCTAATGGCAAGCATGAGGGCACAATGTGCAAGTCACTTTTCTTCTTCTTCATTCAAGTACCTACAGATTATTACCTCATAATTATTCTGCAGCGCATTTCTATGGTGTAAAAGCCATTTCTCGATTTATAAAATTAAAGTTACGATTTAAGTACGACTAATTTTCCGCCCGCTTTGGTAACTATTACAAACCGAAAACTGCTGTCGCAATTAATTTACGATGGCATCGTGCAACGCGAAGTAAAAGCATCTCGTAGGAACAAAAAGGCGTAAGAGTATTAAGAGCGTGGCATGTACGATGATGTATTACAGTAAAGTGCATGTAAGCTTATGAAGCAACAGGATCGAATAAAGTTTGCGACGCGATAACGATAAGGAATACTACTACTGCAGCACTTTAAAAATAGTATCGAGCAGTACTAAGTATAATTTGCGTAATCGCGGGGTGCTAATGGCTCAAGCACTAAAATCGCAATCTTACATCGTTACTCCCGACCGTAAACGCGATGTGCTCTAATGGCATAACAGATTTTCTTCGATTTCCAATCCAACGATTCCCAACTGCCCACTGATTATACCTATCATCCATTTTCTTGATTCATTATACGTATAATACCTATTTCGTGGGGATAAACGCTCGTTTGCATGGAAGAAAAAGGAAGTTTCGAGAGCAAAGCACACCCGTCCGTGACTTCAATGGAGGTTTAATGAACGATGAGTCAGTAAATTGCAGCGTACCCAGCCGCTTTGCGGTGTCCCCAGGGAGGAGAGGTTAACCGGCATCGCGATAGCTGTTAATTAAAGCCCAGTGCCTTCGATGGGGGAGGCCGATTTTTAAAGGGCATTTTAGCCGTTCGACTTTGGCCCGAGATCCTGGGCCGATCTCGCGATATTAGGACAATCAGTTGGCACCCGTCGTTCAAGTTTGGAGCGTGGGCCAAACGATAACACCGAAGTTTGCCAATTAAGTCGCTCCTGTTGCGGCACTGTCTCGCAAAGGATAGACATCGACGCGCTCGATGGATAATCTGTCTAAGGAAATTCGGATTGAATTTGCATCTCCTTCGTAACGACGCTCCCTCCTGTGCTATTTCGAACGTGGCTTTGTGCAAAAAATCAAAAACAGCGTGGAAATGGATCTTTTCCATGTACAGTACTTGTAATAGAATATCGTTTACTCTGCACGAGCTACATGATAAGTTTCGCAATGAATATTTAATAGATCGTTAATAAATTGAAATGAAAATTAACGAAGAACTCTCCGTGGAACGGGTTCGATATTAAGCCTGTCCGCGATACTTCTTGCGCGTTGAACGTAATCAAGGTAATGGCTATACGACGGGGTCGTTAAAAACACGGCACAATACATCTGGCGATATTAAAATGTGATATACGAGGATGTTAAAATTAGCGTGGAAAATTTTCTCGCCTAAGGGCGAGGCTCGATAACTCAGCGCGCCTTATCAAAGCCCGTACGTTAATGCGTGTCGCGATATTAAACCGTCCGGCGGGTATACAAGGCGCGATAACCCGCGGCAGCCCATTCGGAATTCCGTAAATTGTCGCAAATGGAATAATAGATTGAACGAGTATTAAGCGGGAATTATTTATAGGAGTCTTCGTCGTTTATGAGGGTTCAGGCGCCAGGGACGTCCCTTTTATTTCGGCCGTTTCGCAAGCGAGTTTCGCAACTCGGCCGACTACGAGTTCTGTAATTCTTCCTGTACACAATGCCGAAGTTTCTTGGCCCCCCTCGTCCCCCGAAATACGCCGAGTGCCGGATAAACGCCGTTGGCTCGATTAAACGAAACCAACCGGCTGAGGGAATTTAATTCGCGGCCGGGGCGTTCGTCACTGTCCGTTGGAAAAAGAAAAAAAAAAGAAAAAGGCCCGGAGAAACTCCCCGTGACGAATTAATCGATCTTCGCGCGTTCGATGGCGATGTGGGCGCCGTGAATTATTTAACGTTTCTTGCTTCCTCTTCCGTTTTGCCTACGAGCCATCGAGCGTGCACAGGTCATCGGCCTCTTTGAGCTCGGTCGTTTCGCTGGACTCTCGACAGCAGGTGCTAACCTCGCCTAGGATCTGCTGTTTTGACTCTAAACAAGGAGTCCGGCGTTTGAGAGCGTTTGTTTGGGCCAATTGCTCGTTGTAGACGCATCTTTTATAACCAAATATATAGGAATTTTGATGGTCTCTCAATGATTTTCCAGGTGGAGTGGTAAACTCAGGTGAAGCTCGAAAAAGATTCGTGCGCATATAAAGTGAATTTAGTGGAATAACCATTGGAAAGATTGTCGATCTACGCCGATCTAGGGAACTGAGAGAAAATATTGGCTGGCAAAGCTCGTGTGAATGGTGCGTTATCGAAAACTTCGTTCTTCGCGAGTTACAGTGGGTTAACTGAATTTCTTTTGACACTCTACACCGCCTCCCTCCACCTGCGCTCTTTATCGTATCAGATTCGCACTTCCTTTGAGGATGGGCGGACGAACTCAAAGGGAATTGTCAAACGTTCAATCTTAGAGAAAATTCAGCGCCCCTCGTGAAATTCAGATAGATTTACTCGCACGCGGTATAGACACCCTTGGCTATTCTCATAATAATTATCGATAAATAATAACGTACCCAAGACCAAGGTGTTTTCACAGATTACATTATCAAATCACCTACAACCTATTATACTTAATTCCCCATCGAACTACCCAAACACACTGCACATCGACTCGAATAATATCGCGCACACGATATTTCACGGACGTCCCAGCCCCGCTGCCTTATCCGGAGTTCAATATGGATCTTAGCCATCCTAAAGCGCCCTAAGAATGAATAATGCCGGGGCAAGATTTTTCTCTAAGTCGGGCCATAACTGAACTTTGTCCGCGTGGCAAATTCCTCGAAGGGTTATCCGCGTTATCCAGGGGAAGGAATGGGCCTCGCCACCAATCTCGCGAATGGCCCCGGCACGGGAACTTCGTATGCACGCAGCTGAGCCAGATAAATTCCGGTTGTAAACGATACGGAACGGGATTTCTCTCTGGGGCGCGCGCGCGCGATAAAAAGCAGCGCATACTGTCTATGGAAGAATGCAAGATTTAATCGGGCGGCCACGTCAGCTTGCGCTTTAGCCCCGGCGAGCGCGCGAGCCTCGTGCATCGTGCCGCGTTTTCGCCTGTCGGGAATAAAATTCTGACCGCGGCCTCGTGGTTTTGCCAACGGCTGCCTCTTCGAAGCCACCGCGAGAGAGCGGCTGGAAATTCGCGAAAGCGATATATGGGAGTCCTGGGACAGAGTGAATTTTGTCTTCGCTCCTAATTCTCCGCTGGTTGACCGACGCCAGTTAGCTTTGAAGGTTACGACCGGTCGGTGTATGTAAAGAGTGAGCTGAAGGGGTGGAGAAAAGAAGGATGGCGTGTTTCGTTCTGCGTGCGTGGACTCTTTGGTAAGATTATTATTCGTGCTTGGATATCAACTGGAAGAGCTAAGAAGGATAAGATGAATTAAAAGGGCATTGCGTGAATTTAAGTTTATACGAGATCGTGAAATTTTGCAAGAGATGTCCGCGATTGCTTGCGTGGGGGGTTTTATAAGTGAAGGAAGATTTGGAAATTTTAACAAAAGAGCGCGTATCTAATATGCTATTCTATACAGAATTCTATGCTGTGTATTTTATGGATTACTAAAAATTTACAATTTTTAATTATGAACCTCTGTTTTTTATTAAAATTACTTCTTGCGTGAGTTCTGGGGTAGCCCATATGATTCTTTCTCAAGTAGACAAATATCGAAGTGTTGACGCATAGAAATGGACCGCCTATAGCTCAGATCGGATTCCCTACGATTCTTCCTTCTGGAGGTAGGCCAAAGAGAAGATGCACCGAGGGAAACCACGAGGTTTCGAGAAATCGAAGACAACGATTTACTACATACTCAATAACATTTCATGCAACACGTTGCTGCTGGCAGTTCACAGTACCTTTCTACTAAATCAGCTCTCCTTTCATTCAGAACTCATCGTTTATCCTAAATCAAAAAATCCCTCATGGTCGCTCCTCGAGCAATTCACTTTCTACATTTAACATCTCAAACTTGAGCCCTCGAAACATACAAGCTTAAAGAAAGCGTTTGAATCACGACTCAATAATCAAAATCACAAGGAAATATCGAATACAGGCGATTGTACAGTGCCAAAGCAATTAAGTATCCATCGACCTCATCGTAATCGAATTCGCCGTAATTTCGCGTCTGAAATTTCTTCGTCGCGGCAAATATCGAGGAAGCCGCGAGGAGGAGAAGCAGAAGCCGGGGCTGGATGAATAATGCAAGTGGAAAAATCCATTGTTCGCGCAGTCGCTCGATTCGAGGCCGAACCTATCGCCTAAGTACACAGGGGCTGGAGGGTTATCCCGGTGCATTCCGTAAGACGAAGGAATTCCCGGTGCCAATCTCGCGAATGGCCGTCCACGAAGAACTTCGCGCAATCCCGAAAGGTTTATTGACACTGTGCCGCTGGAAAATCGATCGACCTTCCCCCAGAAAGGCGATTCCTTCCCGGGATTAACTCGCGATCGGCGGTATTCGGGAATTGAATCTCGATGCCAAACGGATAAATATGCGCCTTCGGTCAGCGTTGGATAAAGGAAAGAGGATTTCGTTGAGGATACATATCTCGTTCAAAACTGGACTCTGTAAAGTATAGAGTGCTTTATAATCAACCTTCTATAAGCCGGATTATATCTACAAGTTAATCTATCAGGTACGATTCTTCTTTTCTATGTCTTCTAAGGTATTTAAATTTACAGAGACGACGATTAGATTTTGATTAACGACCTCTGACCATCTAAGATCGAGGCAATCGATTAAAGCAATTATCTCGAAGGGTATATTTCAAGTGCAAGGAACGAGAAGGCTTAAAGGCCCGCACGCATTTCCGTACTTCGAAGGGCGTTAATGTAGACGGCGTCTGCTCGAAATACTATTGTGTCACCGTGCGGGTGTTTTGGCCCGAGGCGCGATACCTTCGCCTTGATAAGCGATAAAGGCGGAAATTGCCGGCGGCACCGGTCGCCGATAAAGCTTGCCTACGCCAAGTAGTCAAACCTCTTCTCGTTGCGGTCTGTCCCTCCCCCGGCCTTCTCGTTATCCTGCCACCTTCCAGGCTCCTATCTCTCTCACTCTTCCTCTCTCTCTCTCTCTCTCTCTCTCTCTCTCTCTCTCATTGCTCTCTCTCTCATTCCCTCGCTCACTCTCTCCTTTGTCGTTCGAATAGATTGTAGGACAATGCACATTGGCAGAGTTCCTCGAGGGACGAGGTTAGAATTAAGTTAAACCTCTATACGCTAAACCAAGTTCCTCCTATATTTCAAACCTCTATAACCAATGCTTTTTAGATTCGAACAATCGAATTGTACATTGCCTCGTGTTTAAGCATACTCAGACTTGATAAGCAAATTCGAATATGTGGTTTTATTATCTTGCGTCAAGAGTAAAAGGATATGATCGAATAAAATTTAGAATAGTTTTTTGAGTGTAAAAAATCCGACAAGTTGAAGCAAGTGCAAAACACGAGGTAACTTCTTATCGTGATATTTGGGGATGGAGTAACCAATCGTAACCCGCCCGAGTGCCAGTGTTCTTTGCGCGCAAACAACGACTCTTGAGCACAACGAAAGTTATTTGGGTCACTTGCTACGGGTGTATCGCGGTTTGGACAGTTTGCAGGTGTATCGTACGCGTGGAAGTTACAATATTGCGGCTCGCGCCATAGCCGGCGGTTTGTTATACCGAAAGAACCTGCCACGTTGGCGTAACATTGTAATGTTTACGCGCGTAATATTCGCGTAACAATGGGCCCGCGATACGACTTGTTGGCCGCGTGGCGTGCCGCATGAAACGCGAACAGTGGCTGCTGACATAATGCACTTACGACGCCCCTCCAAAAGTCTTTGGACACCTATTAAATTCCTGGTAAAGACCCTGCGGAATATTCAAAGGATGTCGCAAATTACTTCGGCGTTTCGCGAGAATGAAGAAAGTAAGGAAAAAAGGGTCGCGTGTTTTACGTTTCCTCTAACAAGTCCACATTCGTTATACATCCCACGCTATAAACACGATCGTAGAGTTTTACTCCATCGAAATATTCCTCGTTCAATGACATCCTATCATATTAAATTTCCATCTCTAGTCGTAATTTGTCACCGAGGCTACTTTTTGCCCCGAAAGACGTGAAATGCAAGTGTCCTCGAATATCACGACTGAAGTACATCATAAATCTTGGTGACTTTTAATCAGTGCCACGGATAAGAATTCGATAACATGCAGAATCTCAGGATATCATGTGGGATCATACAGACCGTAGGAGCTGGTAAAAAATCTTAATACCCCTGGTTCCTTCGTAATTTCGTTTCCTCGTTCCGCGAGGATCGCGCCGGGGGTAATGAAGAAAAATGAGGAAGAGGCGAGGCCGCTGCCTGCGACGCGCTGCCATTAATCATCCTGAAATATTCCCCCCCTCCTCTTCGGCCGGACGTGCCTATGGCGAAATTGTGCCCTGTAACTGGTAAGTAGCGCGATGTATCGCGTCGTATACCGAATGACTGCTTGCGCACAGGATTGTTGCGATAAGCGGATGGAACCCTTGTGTACCCACTGAATGGAGCAGCCCGCTGCTCGGATGCCGGCCTGAATCGGCAAACACGTTGTCTAATCACGGCTGCCCGATCTCAGATCAACAAAGTATTAATTGGACTCTCGCACAGTGCGTCGCACCTGGCCGTGCGTTGGTTCCTTCGGTTCCCGGAGTCGAGGGAAAAAACTGCTCGGAGCGGGCGTACCGTAAAAACGTCTAAATAAACATAAGATCCCTCTTGCTCGAGCAAAAAGCTCGAAGAAGCTGGACTCGCGCTCGAGCAACGCTCGGTGCAATTTCTCGCCCAGGCGCAGCACCGACGCTTCTTGCTTTCCCTGCACTTCTTTAATAGCCGACATATATCGTGGCCGCCATTCCTACTGGCAATCGTTGCAGGTACCGCCGGAGTCGCTCGTGGAATGCCTCCCAAAAGAATTAACCGAGCTCCCTGGATGGTCCATCCAATTATGCCGCGGCGACAGTAATTCGAGCGGGGGGGAGGAGGAAGCGTGGAGGGAAGGAGGGACGAAGGAGCGGCGAAAGGCGGGAGGGGGGCGAAGGGGGGGAAAATCGCGAGACGGAGAGTCGCAAGGTGAGGGAGGACGCGCTTCGATGAACGAGCCGCGAAAGAGCTCGCGAGCCTCGCCCCGTGCTGGCAATTAGATCGGACTGACGAATAATGCGGTTCATTAGCGCGAGGCACGTACCGCCGATGTTTCTCCAATCGTGAGCGAAGGCGCTCTCGACGATATCTCCGCGCGCGTGCTAGGCTTTGGCCGACTAATTGCCGCGAGTGGCTATCGTTTTTCATCGTATAGAAGTAAGTATCCCTACCTTGCCTCTCTCGCGAGAGCTGTGGCCTATACACAGCATACCTCTTGCGTGGTACTGTACGTTGGATAGTATACACAGGAGGTACGTAGGATGAAATCATTTCCGGAAAGATCTCGAAGCCTCCAACATACGCCATGAGTCTTATATAAAGTTTTATACTCTATTATAATATACACTTGGACGGACGCGTATCGAGGCGATATGAATACTTTATCTCCTTTTACTTCGATATTATTTGTATGAATTCATTTAAATATATCATTTAGGTATACAATCATCGTTCCAAGGTCGTAATTGATCGATCACCAATGTCGACCTACGCAATTTCGAGCCAATCTTTAGTCACCGCGCTCAGCACAGGACCCGATCTTGTGTTGTACAGCGGCGAATAATGCATCCTGGTCTTGATTGATTTCGGTCGTCCGGGAATAAGACCCGCGATATTAATGTTCCGGTCCATCCGCGATCCGACGGTGTTCATAGGTCATGCGAAATTGCATGCGGCCGCTTCCACGTAAACCCAACGTGCCCCGGATTAGAGATTCATAACGTGCGCCTACCTCCCTACCCACGCCCCTTCGTTGTATGCTCTTCCCCACGATCCGTGTGTAGACATCTAATCTGCAGCCAGGAGACTCCTTGTTTAATCCCCGGTATGCGGTCCTGAAGTCACGGACGACTCGTTTTTACGCTGGATCTGTCTAATCAGTAGGAATGACCGATAAGTGGTTTCTGAAGAAAGTCCGCCATTTGTTGAGCGGTGTGCTTTCTGAGATTTTCTAAAATAATCTTTTTTCTTACACTGTTTTGTAAGAGTTCACTGTTTGTGATAGAATTTTTTTGCATATTGATTTGGTCTTCTGTGTTCTTTACTCTCTCATTTATCTTTGTCTTCTTCCTTTTCTTTTTTTCTTTTTAGAGATATATTTAAGAATGTGTGAGTAGTTCTAGTGTTAAGCGTAGCAACGTGTATTCGTAATGGAAGTGTAGAGTTCGAGTGATAAATATCTCTTTATTTTCTTTCTATGGAAATTTCAGTGATTAGAGGTGGAAATGAATTATTTTAGTCCCGATCCGGAGGGAGGGGCGCTCCTCGTTTATCAGTGTCTGGTGGGCGTCGAGCCATCCGTTTTACCGTGTTCGAGGACCGAAGTTTGAAACTCCCGGTGGAAAGCTCAAGGATCTCTCGCTCTTCTTATTTACGAATCTCGCTTCTGGATTTATTTCATGAATCTAATTTAATGGACGACGTTGTATCGCGCAATGCATTTAATCCGTGTCTCGATTACGAGAGCTAAGAGCCTAGTATCGTTCTTAGTCTCAGACTCAACCATCAAGCGGAGGGAGAATCTTAAATTGTAATCAAAAATTGAGATATCATTCTTACATTTACAAACTGTATCAAAACTTCATTATATATGATATAACAAATAGTATTACACGATTACAAGCTAAGAGGCAACGATATGCCCTGTCAATAAAATAACTAAGTTCATAAAATAACTAACTGTTGCGCTTCGATTAATAACAGCACCAGATACTGATTGGCAATACTTCTGATCAGTGCCAATATCATTCACAATGTTCCACGTATCAGGAGTGGAAGATCGAACGTGGGTCGTAGGAGACTCGCGCGGCGGGAAATGCGATAAACCGCGCAACGAGGGCGCTTAGAGGATCTCCCGGGCTTCGTTTCCAGTCGGTTTTTAAATGTGGGGGAAAAACACAGGGGGGCGAACGCAAAGGCCGCACGGCGGTTACAATGGCGATGCTCCCCCGACGATATTTCATTCGCCCTCGTTCGACGCCCGCCTTTGTTTGCGCGAAACGACAGCTTAATCCCGAAGAAAAGTTCCTCATTTATCCATTTTTCAAGCCCATCGGGAGTGCAGCGCTGGGTATTTCCTAACACGTGAGACCCACTTCGGGGATGACGGCGGGATAAAGGAAACCTCGAAGTAAGTACCTTGGAAAGTACATGCCCTCCTGCCAATGGAAAATTCCCGACCGCATTTGCGCGCCCCTTCCGTTCTGCACTCTGCTGCACAGCTCGATATTGCGCGTAGGTGCAGCGATATATTCCGGAGATCACCGTGGAAAATGAAGCTGGCAAGAGTGAGGATCGGAGACGTCGAATGTAAGATGGAAATAATCTACGAGGAATGCGGTCTTGGTGTATATAAGGCGTACAGGAATTTCGAGTGTTGTAGGTACTAAAATCTAGAACGTATGAAAGCGTGTGTTTGTGTATGTGTGTGTTGGACAATGCGTGGTTACTAGGATACTGTCGAGGCCACTGAGAGGATAGTTGAGTTCGAGGTGATCGTCAGAGGAAATACATTTATAATACGAAAAATCTAGATTTTTGTATTACTCCTCCAAGCCACTACCTTATGCTGTACTTCAGACTCTTACAAGCCAAGGATTGTCAATGAGGAGATTCGATCAGAATAATCACTTGCACGGTGGAGAGAGTAAAGCAATTTGTGTCGTTGCTATTCTTTTTCTAAATCTTTTCCTCACTGACGATGGGATTTAGGTAAATGTTTGCCTCGTTACACCTTCGAATGCTATCGATGTCAATACTAGAATTATCAGCCCTAGTCTTGACATATGCATATAGACACACGCTGGATGTGCTATATATAAATATACATATGGTCTGCGAGGTTACCAAGCCGCGATGTTTACCTGGGATATGAATAACCCATACGCCGCGTGAAAAAGAAGGGAAAATCCTTAGGGCCATAGAGTAGGGCGACGATTTTAGTATATAAGACAGCGCACATAAACATAAATTGGGTTTTGTAGAAAAAGTTTTTTCGTCGAAGCCTTATAGAAGGTTTGAAACGAAGATATCCAGTGGAGCGTTTCATAAAGAATTTGGTGGACATCTAAGAAGTAGACCAATTCTACGCCAAACCTCATCTCTCGTCTCTCGCAAACATCTTCAACACTCTCTGCATATATCTCAATCTGTTCAATAAACAATAAACCATCATTTCCAAACAACACCATTTTACTTTACAACACTTTTTACCATTTAAACCACTGCTCATTTATAAACTACACGCATACAGATACACGCAGGTATCATTCTGCATGTCCATATCGGAGGAAGCTCTCATCCCCCAACAATACGACACAAACCTTGCCCTCATTTCCCCCCGAACGCGCTTTCGAATCGATCCTCCATCCCGTCTTCGAGCATTCCTCCCATCCTGTACCCTTCTTCTCGATCCTCGCCAGAAATTAATGCTCCCCCTTGTCCTCTTCTTTCTCAGCAAATGGCGTGGCTCGATGGCGGATCGGGCGTGCGGAATGCATCCGCGAGCCGGGCGAGTAAGGGACCACCGCAATTTCTCCCCCGAGCCGTAAAGTTTCATTTTCCGAAACGAGAAAGAAAGGCGCCGGCCCTCCTGACTGCGAGTATCGCGCATGCAATCCACGTCTCCATCGCGAAATATATAACGTCGCGCGGTGCAAGTTTCACAGGACCGGCCGCCCTTGGGACAGCGAGCGGATCGGGCGCAGTGGCTTTTGGGAAAATTGAATTTAGTCGTTCGTTCATTATTTCATCCTGGCCGCCTATCCTGGCCGATGAAGGCCGGCTACGTGGCCACGCTTCTTTTCCACCCGCGCCTCCGCCCTTGGATCCCTTAACCCCTTTGCTATTATGGCCGGAGATTCTGTAATACGTGCAGTAGAAATGCTCACTGGAGATTATGAAAACAGAGTTTCTGTTCGTAAGTTGTCGTTGTTCGAGGAATATGAAAGTTCGCGCAAGATTTGGAAATTTGAAGAATAGAGAATCATCGGTGTTCAAGAAAATTTGAATGAAACGTTTAGAGTTTTTAATTATAAATCTGGGTGTTCTATGAAAATGACTGGTTGCGTGGATTTTGGGACGGATTATATAATGTAAAGGAACGTTTAAGTTTTTTAGTAGTGTGTATTTTAGTGGAATATCTTTGAAAATAAAAAAGTTGTGTTTTCGAAAGGGAAGATTTAAATGGTTCTCAGCGAATGGGTTAAGACGATAATCCGTCATGTTATTGTTAGTTGTATCGTGAACTTGATTGGATCGTTTATCGTATTTTTATCCAAACCAGTATCGTTAGAGGCACTTCAGAGCATTTCCATTAGGCGATAGAATTATTTCGGCCAAATGCGCGAATGCATAAAACCGGCCGCATAGGAATTCGTATAGCGTCAATCGCATTTATTATATTTACCATTGAAGGCCGGCGTAAAATTTCGGCCGAATTGCCCGCCAATCGAAATGCAATGTTTCCCGCGGCGAATTTATGACACGGTACCAGCTTCGGAATTGGTTTGGCAGGGAAACTCTAATTTCTCCAAATTTCGCGGTCCTTCAACCGCTATGACCAGTCCAACTCGTAAATTTACAAACACTAGAACAAATGTACAAAACCATAACGAAGGATATTCGATACAAAAGTATGCTTTCATCTTATATACACGCTTGCTGTATAAAAGTATCGCTCAACGATCTATCCTTCTGGCAGTAAAACAACAAGTTCCTAAGTCCACTGTTGATTCGCTTAACGAAGGAAACTTTCAGCGTACACCTGCTCATGATCGCTTAGAAATAAATTGGCGCGGTAAGCGAATCCAAAACGGGACTTCGTTACAGTCCACGGATCTTGGAAATCGCGGCGTGGGTCGGCGAAGTTTAATCGAAATTCTACCGCCCCAACTCCGTGCCCAGGAAGCACGTGCTGCGTATAATTCTGATATCCCTAATGGCGTATGTGCCCCGTGTATATTTTCCAGCGACACTGTGAATAGCGGGGCGTAAATTGAAATTTCGGTGCAACGCTCGAGGGGTGGGGATCGATACTCCGGGCGCACAATGGCACGGGGAAAAAGCAAACACAATTTCTTGTTCGAGTTGGCTGGCCCGACGTGTTTTAAATTTGCCATCGCAGAAATATTCAACTCCTTGATCTTATCCGCGACTTTTATGCCGCGCCCGAGAAATTTATCGTGTCGTGGCTCGTATTAACGTCGCCATGTTTGAACGAGATTGAGAGAATAGTGTTTGGTAAAAATAGGATTTGTCTGTACTGCTTAGCTTTCCACTAAGTACCCTCGTACTGCTTAGCTCTCCACTAAGTTCTCTGTCAAAACTCTCCCTCTAAAAGCTTCTCTAAAACTCGACTAAAAACCGAACTTGTACCTACATACGCTGTCTTATACACTAAAATCTTAAGCCTACCCCACGACCGTCCTTGCGTACTTTCCTTCTTCTCTGCGCGACGGATGGGTTATTACTATTTCAGGCAAACACCGTGGTTTAAAAACCTCACAGACCACATGTACATTAATGAAAAGACATGGGATTTATGTACATTTTGTAATAAGTGTGGAGGATAAATAAATAACAACGAGCCCTTTTTAATTCGACGACATACGGTTCGTCCATGGTCATACGTGCTTTTACAACCGATATTAAAAATGTTTCTTGGTAAATGTTTTATCAATTTAATGATCTTCTTTTAGAAGATACTTGTAGAGACTGTTATCTCTCCATAGATCGGCATAACAGGCGAATCACGCTTACGATATTAAAACCGTCCAGAAATCACTTCCAGGAAGGCGCACGAGTTTCGCCGAATGCTAACACCGAGATTAATCGCGCTGACCAACGAGACCGGAAGCTGTTTTTCCCGCGATGAGGAACAATTTGTTTCTGGCGATGCATCGCGGCGACGATTTAATTAATAACGCGGGAGGGAAGAAAAAGGGCGGCCCCATTCGACGCACCTTGCCGACCATAAATTCGGACTCTCGACCGGCCGCTATTTTCGTGGGGAAATTTCCACGTTTCCGTAACCGCCGGGAGGTAACAAAACTTTTCTGGACGACATTTGTCGGGGATTGCGTCGCGTAGGGCGCAAGGTATGGCCGTGATTTAAATCGCGGCTTTGAATAACGAACCATAAAGACGGCGCGCCGTAATTGTTTCCCTGAATTTTACTCGCCTCGAGCGTCGATCGTCCGATCTCGAAACAAGCCACCTTCGTATTTCTCGCTTCATTTTCACTTCACATCGCTTTGCTTATTAAATACACGATTTTACAACGTGAAAGTGACACGTGGAATAATGGAGGAAAATGTATCTATATAGAGTAAGCTTTTCAGTAGCCTTGTCGTAAGTCGTGACACGTGTACATATTTTGAAATACTGATTTAAAGGCACGATGAATTGTTTTTAGATTTTTCGTGGCGTACAGTTGTAAGGATATATAGTATTTATATATTTTATAGATAATTTATATCTCTTCATCCACGTGGTCGATTCATCGATCTAAATAGCGATTAGTTAGGGCATCTCTCGTTTTGGTCGCGCGCCTAGAGTATTTTCCTCCACGAGCCGGCCTTCGCGATAATTTAATTCCGCGCGGATCCCATTTTGCTCCCATCGCCTTATCTCGATCGTCGCACCGCTGATACCGGTGTATCCTTACCTGCGTTTTTCCTCGTTTGTAATTTAACAAAATGTAAACTTACGTAATGGAAGTGCCGGCTGCAAATAGAGGGCGTAACTATCCACCTTTCTTCCGGCTCGGCCGAAAGAATTTCCACGATGCCGCGGGGGCGTAATGCTGGCAATTTGTTTGGTATCCGTTATACGGGATAATACTTTGTCCTCGCTAGTCCCTTGCGGCATTCCAGCTTGCACAGTGGTAAAGAAGGATTACAAAGTGGAGATCACTTTCGAGATAAAATAACCGTGGAGGACAAGGAAGAATACCTGCTCAACGCGGCTCCTGAAACATATACAAAACGATCTTCTCCAATCCTGGTAAAAAATGTAAAAAAAACACTATATAAAACTACCAATGGAGCATTTTACATAACTCGCTTATTCACGAATCAAAATATCCTTCTAGTACAAGTACCATCATTAACCAGAATATCCATCACCTGCCTTTCCACACGATTTACATCCAACCGAAAAACTCGCAAACGAACATCGTACAGTACCTTACATCACCTCGAGGCACGAGAAACCTCATCCGATCAGAGAGCGCGTCCGTACCTACCATCCGGAAGAAAATATCTCCCAAGACCTCTTCGAGGAAGCCTCGTCTCGAGGCGTTCCGCCCGAAAGCTTTCGACACTCGGGGAAGAGGATGATCCAATTAATCTCCAGATTGTTCTTGGCAGAACCGCATCTTTGGTACGGTATCGAATGGAATTTATCGGTTTAATAATAGTTCGCCTTGGTGGGAGCATCGACGACTAAGGCGGATCGAAGTATTCGAGGGCGGATATTCACTTAACGCGCAACAACTTCCCTGCAATTCTGGGCCTGGGAGGGAAAGAGGCTTGCGCGGGGAATTTGCAGGAAGAACCGCGGATCTTCGAGGCCCTAACTTTCCTCCTCCCTTCCCCAGGGACGAGGAGGAGGAGGAGGAGGGGGCGAAAGGCACGGAAGAAAGTCTTCGGCCGTGATTATCGACGTGGCTCCTTCGTGGCACGTGCAACCTCCTCGACGGGAATCTCGTCGAGGTCTCGCGAGAATTTCGACGGCGATTAATTACTACCAGCGATATTCTCTTCGCGGCCAGCAACGGCGGAGAGGAGCTGATCCAGTAAATCACCGTGGTTTTAAAGTCGCTCGTGCAGCGGTGGACGCCCGAAATTTTATTATCTCGCGCCTTAAGCGCGTTTAATCGCGCCAGAGTATTTAAACAAGCCGATGCGGATTTCGGGGGAAATTTATTGGCCGACTTCCCGGAAGCCGGGCGCAATCCGGAGTTTTGGATTTTTAAGTAGGACAGAGTATGACGGAAGAATAACCATAGGATTGTTGGGATTTAAAAAAAAATGGAAAACAACACTGTAACCATGCAACAGCCTTTATATTCACCAGATATGGCTCTATCCCACTTATTTCTATCCTCAAAAAATAGAGAATCTTAAGTCGCTCGTAACCATAGATCGTACTAGAAACTCATCGATGAGAAAGCTAAACGCCATCCCGAAGATCGAGTTCCTGAAGTATTCCAAGGACTCCAAGAACCGCAGAAAAGCTCTTCCAACATCGAACAGGGACTATTTCGAAGAACACAACATCCATATAGACGATCGAATAAAACCCCTTCCAAAAACCAAAAACTCCCCTATTTTATTCACACGTATATCGTAAGGTATATTCCAATATGGCTCACCGCTTAAAAGGACCTCGAACCTCGCGAAAAGCACCGACATTATCCACCCTGGCCAATCAATAGGTTTGTTACCTTCGTTCCACGGAGGATCCTTCTCGATCGCCTTCCAGGGTGTTTCGTGGAGCATCGTGGAGGCACCTGCCGGTTTAAGCACAGCGCCGTGAGACCCGTATGGCTAATCTGCGTGAGCCGACCCAACGCTAATGGAGGTCCAAGCAATTAATTTGAGCACGCACCGAACGACCATAGATATATATACCCGCGGCTACGTGACTCTTACCCCCCCCCCCCCCCGGGCTGCCCATTAGTGCCGGGATCTGTGGATCCGTGGGCGGTACAGGGTTTGGTCGACGGTTAGCGGCCGCCCCGCATTGCGAGCCGATCGTGGATCGATACATATGTAATTCGTGGCCCAAATTCCGCCAATTTATATTTCGAATGTCATTGGCGGCCAATAACGCTGGGTAATGTCGCGCTGCAGTTAACGTGGAAGATTTAATTGTCCGAAAGGGGATTATGCATGAATCAATGGCTCGTTTCTAAGTCGAATCGAGCTCGTACTTTGCTTCGATTTTCATTGGACAAACGACTCATGAGTCGCGCTTTATACTCCATATTTGTATAATAGCTTATACTGCTAATATCGTTTTCGATGTTCTTTCGAGAAGAGAAATTCGCTTGGAGTATCGCGGATTCGACGAATTTTGTATAAGTATACTATAATACGAAGTTGGCGAATTCGATTTAGTCGAAGTTCGTAAGTATACTATCATTCTAGCGTGTTTCCTTGAGATTTTTTTACAACGCGCTTGTATGGCTTAGTTTTTCCATTGTCCATGGTGCAAGAAGTGAAGCGAGGAGGAAACATGATTTCGGGACCAAGGGCGTTTAATCTTTATCAAATTAATGATTGTTCAGCCGGGAGATAAGGCCTGCCTCTGCCGCGACGGGGGTCTCGATAAAAACGCTCTTGTAAGCCAATCGAAACTGCGAAGAGTATCGATCATGCCCGCTGACGTTAATCCGGACCAAGGATCACAAGGTTTGCCGGGACTATAACTTACAGGCGCATCGTCCATCGGATTTAGGGGCATTATTACGCGGAGATTTTCGCCATTCTCTTGAGCGCCGCGTTTGCCAGCGCGTTTCTGGCGTCGGAACGAAAACGGAGACAGCGTAAAATGGATATGCGCCCGAGTTCGGGGATTAAAATAAAATAATTCAATTTCCTGTATTCAAATGTCTGTCCGTACGAAGTAAAATGCTTACCCACCTCGGGGGGGAATATTATTTAACGCTTCCACGGGGAGGAGCTCTTCCTATTACGGATTTGCATACTTAACACATCGCTTGTTTGCTGCCAGATTTACAGCGGACACTTTGCGGCGTACTCCCGCGACTTCCCCCGTTTAAACCTCCCGGTTTCTAAGCGCGCTACGTCATCGTACCGAACTTCCCGCTGTCCCGGCCAATTGTTAGGTATTAATAATAACTTCGCGCAGCGACTTGATTCTGCATGGACCAAACCTAATTTCCAGTCGGAGAAAGGATATTGGAAGTACGAAAAATATTTGTTTCCTTCTTTCGTGCAAAATAATCTAATACATAAACTTTACAAAAAAAAAATATATATATATATATACACACATATATATCGTCATTTTATTACGATTCGAGTGAAATGTTCCTAAGAACGCGAGCGTGGAAAGTTTATCTCTGATGCTTGGTGATCGATGCTATATACCACGAGCGTGGGAATGCGTGTGGCCGCGAGTATGGTGTGGAGTGTTTGAAGAAGACAGTCAAGAATGAGGTGTCGAATATTGAGAATCGAAGATAAAGGGTCGTGCGTAGAAAGTCGTAGAAGAGAGTCGTAGTTCTAAGCGTTGCAGAGTCTTTCGTACAATGTCGTAACATTGTTTATTTTGTTCGATGAATCGTTATATCGAATTTCTGTTATTTATCTTTTATTTATCTATATTTTTCTCTATTTTATCTTTATTTTCCTATATTTATCTTTATTTTTCTTTTCATTTATCCCTACCTTTTCGCGTTGATCGAACGCGCAGCAGATTTAAACACGAAATAACTCGTTTCACCTTTTTCCATTGATTTTCTACAGTACAGCGCGCGCAATGTTGATGAAAGGGGCTGAATGGAATTATTAAACATAAACAAGAGAATAAGGAACATTAATTTCAGTGGTATGCACGGTGGGCTTATGCGCGCGAGAATATGCTGAAAGGGTCAACAAGTTCCTAACCCTTGCAACGCAATCGAGCAAACGCTTTTGCTGAACCCACGGGGCTCCGAAATTGTACCTTCACGTCGTAACCCCGCTTAAGCCTGGCGCAAAGTCGAAGGAGCTCGTGATGAAATTCGGTAGGAAGCCGACAGCCGTTAACCCCTCAGCCATGGCGAGCCTGCCCTGAAATTAGTATCGCGATCGGTGTATCGATGTCTTCGGTGCATCCATCCAAACCATATTTGCATTACTGTAAAGCGACATTCGTATAAACTGCGGTACTTCTATACGCTTCAATGCAGAACAATTAGGAACAACCATAACGATACTGTACGAATATATAGATTTTACTGGTCAATAATATAATTACTCGTGATACTGTATTCGTGCCAGTCCTTTAGAACAAGGACATCCTCATACAAGGAGCACGAGGACACACCTATATAAATCCTCGATTTGTGCAGAAGCTTCGGTCTTTTGAAATCACTCTCCAATAAATTCCCAGCGGGCGTCGAACGCACGGTAAAGAGAAAATTATTAAATACCTCTACCAAGAGAACCGAGCGAGTACACTCACGACAAGATATATGAAACCGAGAAGATCAAGAAAAATCCAGAAGCTGTAGGATATTATTTATAAACATAATACAACTCGTGGATAACCATTTCGAGCACATTCTACGAATATAACCCGTCACAGGTTACTATATCCTAAAAGTACCTATAACTTAAAAAACCACACGTATTTACACGAACAATTTTCATTATCTTTCCATCCTCTAATCACAATCATCGAAATCTATCGTCAATATTATCTATATTAATCAAGCGTTTATCATTGCAAGCATCGAGCATCGATATTATCAAGCATATATATTATGTACATATTTACTCCTATATTATCAGTATTAATCGAGCATCAATATTATCAAGGATTTTCTGCAGAGGGTTAACAGAACTCGAAGGCAAGTCGTTACGTGGTCGTTTCGCCCCGAAAAATGACCGAACCAAGGTCGCTATAGCGGCGAGTAGTGGCTAAAGGGTTAATTGGCCGTCAAAGACCAGGAGGCCCGCTTTGTTCCTCGTAATCACAGAGCGACGAACGTTTTATCGGCGCAGGATAGGCAGGTGAACAAAGGCTGACCGACGTGCTCCACCCGGGGACCGATCCCGTGGGTGTCGTCCTTGTATCTTGACTCAACCCTTCGCCGTGGCGCCTCTCCTACAGACTTCGAACGACCCTCTGGCCGGCGATCGATCGCAGGGGTGAGTTACCTTTCCTTCGACGGCGCATCGTGAATTCCACGAGGCTGGACCGCTTTCAGGCTTGAGAGCGAAGGGAATATCATTCTGTCCTATTTGGGACAAACGAGATCCATCTGTGGCGAATATTCTTGCTTTTGTGACATTTATTATAGGCAGGGTAATGAAGAAAAGGCTCGTATATTGCGAGCGAGATAGCCCGTTCATTAGGAGAAGAAACGTAAGTGTAATGAGCGTGGGTCCTAAAATAAATACCCGGCAATGCGTAAAATCGCTCGAAGGTTGCACGTTGTTTTTGTCATGGTCGGATAAATTCGTAAGTCGGAGGGGCGCTGTGAAAATAAACGTGCATTGTCGTGATTTATTTTCAACTTTTATGGTGGAATTTCGACGTGGTGGGCTATATCTTTGCGCGAAATTATTCGCCAAATTTGCTGCGTTTGCAAGACAAATGCGCCCCGGGTAATTTTTTTATACGCCAACAAGAATTTGGAAGGTGATTAATCGAGGTTGAAGAATATATTTTATTATTAATATTTATAAACGCGCTTCCTGTAACGTTGATTAACGATCGACATTTTGGCGCACTGAATGTCTTTATAAACGTCAAATTCTAACAGTCGAATTAATTCAAGGTCGATTCTTCGTCGAGTTATCCTTTTTCCATTTCTTATTCCTCGGTCAGACGCGTGTCCTCCATTTTCTAAAATAAGTAGCTTTAAACCAGCATTTCGCGTATAAGCGTATTCTCTTTGGAAACTGGGCGGCGTGCTTTTAATCGGTGCCTTCTCCCTGGAGAGTTCCAGCGAGATCGATTCGATTACAGCTAGGCCATAAAATGGGTTTGATGGGGCGTTCCCAGCAAACAGAACGTGCACCACTTATGCACAGCGGACCCTCGTTTCGTTGAACGCGTCAATGTCCATGTCGTATAGCATTCAGATCTATTACATTTCTTAAGTGACTCGTGGTTTATGGCGTAGCAAGTTTTTAATAATCCTCTATTGGAATTCATGCAGATACTGGTACGTATAGAATATAATACCTGTTACCATTATGTTATATTATAAATATATTATAAATACCCGTTACCGTCTTCCAATCGTAGATCTTTATGCAATAAGCGAGTGATGTGAAAAACACAGTGTACAATTTTTTAATGACATTTAAAAAATTCCTACAGAGCCTTAAGATTCACGCAAAACATATAGTTTGATCGACATTCCTTAAACTACCATCTGTTTTTAGACGGGTTCACCGACATTTCTTCTAATAATCACAACGTGTATGAATCATGGAAAATTGATGCTTGCTTTACTCAAACCAATTGTTATCTGGGTCAGAGAGCGAGCGAGCCACGCGTCCTTTCCGAACGTTAAATGCTGCAAGTTCCAATTTCCATAATCTATATAAGAATATCAATCTTCCAACACTCGTTTCGGCACAATCTGTGTACGAATGCAATCGTGTAGGCGAACCTGAAGCCGATGCACCCACGATATATGGCGCATAACCAGTGGCTTTACACAAACGACACACATACGTCGTTCCTCCACGTTGAAACCACGAGATGCCTTCTATTGCTCCTGGGATTGGAATTTCGCGGATAAATAATGGCATCCTGTATTAATCTTGGCCTCTCGATTATAACGTTTAAATTACTGCTTCGGTCCAGGCTCAAATGCCGGCCCTCTCTTGGGAAATTAGAAGGATTTTTGCTCGAGTCTCGTTCGTACCTTTGATTAGCAAAATGATTGCACTTTTATCGTGTCGTGCATCGCTATGTCGCGGATCTTTGAAATTAGTCGTTATTAACGGACCCTGTGTTGGTTAATTGGGATAAATTCAAGTGTAAATCTGATCACGAGGGGGAAATTAAGTACTGTCTCTGGTAGCTATAGGAAATTGTGGAGGAATAAATATTCAAAGATCCGTAGGTTCGCGATAAAGAGGTATGTGAATATGATAAACACGAAATATTAAAATTGAGGAATCGTTATTAGTATTGAAATATAAATTATACGCGCGCTACGGATTGCGAATTTTTCATTTCCATCGTAATTAAAACATCAATAGTGCATAATGTACAAGCGGTGCTTTATTAAGTGCGCATTAAATGCTCAAATCGGCAAAAGTGAAATCAGTTTAGTATCCGATGTAGTCGATACGATGGTCGATATCCGCAGGTTATTGGGGATACTCAAAAACTAATATTCGCGATACCATAAAGAAGTAAAACCAGAAAACAAGAACATTTATCAGAACACCAATAACATCGTGGAAGGTCGCGTATGCGACAGCGGATACAGATATTGGAACCTTGATAGGATCGCGAAGGGATAAAAATACAAGTATAAACGACGGTGTTTGAATCTCGATTACGCCACGAAGAAGTGTCAAAAAATATGTCGCGGCCAAAATACAGAAAAAGATCGACATGGAAAATCGAAAAACCGTATTAAAATCGTAATGGAGTCGCGGAGGGGCAAAGACAGAAAAAGGAAAAGAGTAAAAAAATCGTAAAACACCAAGAATGTGGCGAGAAAGGAAAGCAGAAAATAAGTGTACCCATTGGAATATCGGTAAAATGGCGAAGAGCCGAAAGTGATAAAAACAAATATGCGCTTTCGGAGCCTTAATAGAATTACGGAGAAACAAAAATTGAAGCTATGGTCCTAATATTGGAAATCCGATGATACCATGGAAAAGCCGATGACGGCGAGAAAAGGCCGAAAAAGCAAATACGGATATTGAAATCGCCGCGATATCGCGCAAAAGCGTAACGGAAAAAAATGTGAAATAGGTATTGTTACTTTGGCAATATCACGGGAGGAATAAAAGTCGAAAAAACAATAGGAACATCGGTTGGCCCGATAAACGCGCGTGAAGCGTGGTCGACATCGCGTCGAGGTAAAAGCGAGGCTTCGTAGAAAATGCCAAGTAGGTTCGTAAAAGCATCGAAAGGAGAGTGACGCCAAATCACAGGCGCTCGGATTGGTAATGGCCAGGTCAACAAATGGTTCCAGCATTGTCACTGAGCCGCTACAAGGTAAACCATCCTGGCTCGATGCGAGTTCAACGAGTCCCGATGGGCCATCGCCGCTTAACGATCCACCAAAATAGGCCATGAGAAAGGTGTCGGTACAGCCGCATAATTGAAACAATCAAAGGGCATTAGGCCGCTGGAATCGATCACGTTTTCGACCAATAACGCCTCGATATAACGTCAAACGGCGAGGCGGTCTTGAAAAACTCGCCGCGAAATGCTCACATTTTTAAAAACATTTTCCACGTTACGGCGCGAGGAAGAGGGAACAAAAGTGACTTTAAATGAACATGTCGGGAGCCGCGTAATTGATACAATCGCTCATCCTCTTTTATTACCAAATGTCCGTCCGATGTACGAATCTAAAATAATATTTCGTTAAAATGAATTAAATTTTATTCCACGTCAGCAGATCTCGCGCTGATATATCTCGTGTTACGGTATTAAATTATGAACGCCATAGAATTCGTTATTACCGACTTAACTACGCTCTTTACTATATATATTTTTTTTTACCGCTCATTCTGCTTTCAATCGCGCTTAAAAACCAAACCCGAGGGCGCAATTTTTCGGTGCTAACGAAAGAATGGAAATATTCAGCGTGTTTTCGAGGGTGGATTACAAAATGTGCGAAATAGGTTGCGGGAAAAGTGAGTCGCGGACGTGCGGTGGCATTAGCATATATCGAGTGACCGGGGGCTCCGGTGCTGATTAAACGACGAAGAGCGCCGCTACATCGCCGAAACCGGAGCTGTCCCCTACGTCGTGTTTAATCGAATCGCATGACGCCGGCAAACCGATGCCGATCGATAGACCGGCGTTATTATTGTTACTTGTTTCACTTTCGCCACTGTCGTCATTTGGGTTTACTCGTTCAACCAATTATGTCTTACGGATTTAGTCAAATGATCGTAACTTTAAGACCAATTGGTGTGGAATTTTTATGTAAATAAGAATGCAAATATAGATATAATTAAAAATCCGTCTTAGATAGCAACGAAAAACATGGTTTTTCTTTGAAATCCTAATGAAGAATGATGAGTTCCTTCTGAAATTTCTTCGCGTAAATTATACGTCAGCTTATAATGAATAGAAGAACGAAATTCTAGCAACGATTCGAAATGCACAGTAAGACATTCGGATAAAGGAAGTTTTTATTCTTCTTTTGTTAAGAATATAAATTGAAAAAATGCGTAAACCACGCGTATCAGCTCGTATTCTAGGACCATGGATTCAACCTGAGGATACTCAAAGGGTTAATATATCACGGATTATTCGCCATTGCTAGTTATCGTGCAACTATCTGGACTCGGAAATTACCGGAGTTTGTTTCTGCCTGGAAGAAAAACAACCCCGACGGTCCATTACAGGTGGCGCATTTATAAATTATTTCCGACCGCGGGGACGCATAATGCGTGATCATACGGTATAAATACCTATCTGAATCTTCCATGCGCATGAAGTATTATCCGTGTAATAGGCGATAGCTGTATCTACCTCTGCTCCTACCTTGCAATCCCTGTGAAAGAGGAAATATTATATAGCGGTATAATACGTAGCATTGCGACGTGATTATTCGACGATTAACATTTTGAATTATTAGGCACGCACGGATATCACTGAATGTATCCATTAGTTTTGTGTTCTTGCGGACATTTTGTACGCTTTTTGCTTCTTTAACAATTTTAACCAAAAAATAATCGTATTAATTTTAGCATGTTTCCTTGCTGCAACTATTTGCGTTAAACAAATCAAGAGGCGCGATTTCTAGAAGGGAGAGGAAAGTGTCCAATGAAGTGGGAAATTAACAGCCAATATTTCGAGCACGCAGACTTTTAATGGGTATTAAACAAAAGCGTAGCGTATACCAACGAGCATGTATAATTGGCGTGATTAAACGATGCCCAACATGATGAGAATGCAGGTCAAATTATCTTTAACATTTAGCATATTTAACGGATACCGAGTAATGCAAATATTGAAACTACAAATTGAGTAAAAAAAATATTCCCGGCTTCATTCGGTTTGTTGGGCCAGGATAGGTCAAAATTATCTTTTGGCATTAATTGTACCGCTGTTCATTCCCGGCCGTTCCACCACTGAATTTATAATTACATATCATTAATATTATACCTTTCGCAGGGGGTGCTTATACATTTACTATGTACATACGCATGCATTACAGTCAATAATAACGTGCCCGCTCTCCGCTTGTTATTAGGTCGCCCGAAACGTATCGCCGTTGTTCGCACCAAACGCGCACCCTAAAACTGGAAATAGGTTTCGTGCTTCCAATTTTCGCACTGAACTTTCACGCGGAAAATGAAAACCGCTTTCCAATTCGCCCAACGTTAACGAACCCTCGGTTTTCATCGCTCATGCGGGAAACGTAGCGTCGCAATATTTTTTTCAAGATAAACGCCCGCTTTAACCGCTTCTACACGAGCCAATCGCCTTCAAGATCTGTATTAAGGTTTAAAGAAATTACCTTTAAGATTAAGTTTAGTTTATAGGTGTCTTCACTGTAAAAACATGGTTTAGATATATTTTGATAGGCTGATGATCTAACAGGTCTGAATTTAAGCTTCGAAAAACAGTAATTCTTAGATAGAATTTAGTTCTTAGTAGCTCGTGATCTCCGCAGCAGTTGAGCTTTAAAGGGAATCTTTACAATAGAAACGTATTTCGGACGCATTTCGATAGGCCGATGATCTAACGGGTCTAAATTCAAGCTTAAAAAGGTAACTTCCGGATGGAATCTGGTAGTTCTCTCCGTAGTAGCCGAGCAGTTAAACACAGCCGGCCGGGGGGGAAAACTGCTTTATGATGGATGCCCGGAGTGCTGTGCTTGAAAACATAACTTACGCCCGACAATGGAATTGTACCTGGTTAAGTTAAATGTATGCATTTCCTGAATGGGCCGCGCAATGCATGCATAAATCCTCTGCACTTGGCACAATTTCTTCCGACCGTCGGCGGTGCTTGTCGCTCCACGCGGTTCCTCCAGGATCGAACTTGGGATGTGGACATATCGCGGGAAAAACTGATTTTTCCAAGTCAAAAAATGTTGTTACAATATATGCGAATATACAGGGTGTCTCAAAAAATGTACTCACCTTTGGATTCGCCATTACTCATATATTCAGCTTTGATTCGAGTGTTCATTAATATGGACACATGTTTAATAAGATAAATTAGAGAGAATTCAATGGTATTATGGAAGAGATTGGTTTTCTTCACTGCTTAGATATTTTGAATTATTTTAGTCGCACAAGTGTTGGTTTTTTAAACGTCGATAGCAAGATACGTTTAATTCATGAATAAACACTTGATATAGTACTATGCGATACCCAAATACGCTTTACTATCCGCCATTCGCTTTAAATTCCCTCTAACCCCTTGGAACTAATTATTTTTAAATGTCAACGTCCAAACGCGCTGGTCTAGAAGCAAAGGCTGCGTGCAAACGGCATTCGCTAATAATAAATTATTGCCACACAATCGGAAATACTCTAGCTCGCAATCTCCGCTTTATAGAGTCTCTTTAAACGGTTGACAAAATTAATTTCGAAATTATTCCTAGGCAATAATTACCGAGCGAGCGCTCAAGTCTCGTCAGCGGGCGCTATTTCAAGGCAGCTTTCGACGATCGCGGAAGAAAAATCAAGAATCCTTTGAACGAAGCTTCAAAACCGCTTTTAATCATTCAACCTGGTCATTATAAGCGCCACAGTTTTCAGTCGCTCGAAACGTCCAGGCTCGCATTAAATATTACTTTGTTAGATGCGTGGGAGAAAATCCCACGGCGGGGCGGGAAATAATTCATGCCAATTCTCCGGTTGTTAGACGGCACCGTAACCTCCAGTCGTAATTATAATGCCCAAAGTTGTTTCTCGTTTCAATATTCCTCCGTGTAACCACAAGTTATAATTACTTTTCACGGTCTTAATCTCACGAATCTGCATTCTCATATGCGCCGTTACCCGCTTCCGAAACTCTCAATGGTCTTCCACGATTTTCTGTATTTTTTTTTCTCGTGCATTGTGTTCCTAGTATACACGTACATTAACTAATAGCCACGAGCTTCACACTGGTAAAAGGATAATTACTGATAAAAATACGTTTTTCCTCCAATACAAATAACCGATGTTTGTTATACGAAAGTATACTCCTTATGATAAAACAACGATTGGAACTAGCAGCTTCGACCGAGTATTGATATAGAGCAAGGGACATTTAATTAGGCGGAAGTGAACGTCCTTGTTCATTAGGCAGCTTATCAAGCAGCTTTATTATGCCATGAAGTAAGGGTAATTGTACACAGAAAGCCAATCGAATCGCATTTTCCACGGCAGATTCCCTGATTTGGACGCCCGAGAAGTCCAAGTAACTTCGTATATTATATCGGTTATCCGTGATGTTCCTTTGAAAGGATTACGAACCGGTCGTGCGTTCGCTCAACGGCGTGACCCGAATTATATATCCGCGTCCCTTTGAAAATTAGGACCGGGGACAAAGCAGGTAGACACTGGATGCCGCTGGTCGAGTCGAACGAACTAACGAAATCAGGGACGATGAACAGTATAAGAATACGAGCTGGATATTCAGGAAATGTCTCGAGAAGAGTGGAGAATAAATTTTCGTGTCTGATTAATGGATAAACCGACTACTTGCCTAGTCGAACTGAACGTAACAAGTTGCTTGATTATACAAATAAGATTCCGGGACAGGGAGAAATATGAGGGCATATAACGAATGCGCTGGAAATGGCGTAACGGGAGCAAAATGTGCAAAAATAGTGGCGACATAATTGATTAACTACAAGGATTCTGATTGGTGTTTTGTTGAGGAACTTAACGCGCCAATGCTGTGGCAATATCCGCGTGCGTTCCAAGTAAAAACGATAAATCGATGCGAAAATATCCACCGATTATTTTTTCCCCCCTCGTTTCGACGATTAATAAGAAATTATCGAAATTGAGCTCTAATTTAATGGCACGAACGTTCATTTATTCTGCATTAATTGCACGAAATTGGCAATTAATTCGGATACAATGCATGCAAATTGATTGCCGGAAAAGGATTTCAGTATTTCGTTTAATCCCTCCTGTAAAAACAGACGTTACATTTCGATGAGCCACGAAGAGGACTGGTATTGAATATTGAGCCGTACCGTGTGGAAGGTATTTCTGAAAGAGATCGCGTTCAAAAATCGCATACCCTCTGAGTCCCCGTGTAAAATATGGCTGTCGATAATCGCGGCGGTGAATGTTAAATAAGGGCTACATTATGGCGCGCAATGGGCCGTAACAGTTGGAAAAATGGCGCTCCATCCATCAATTTCTCGGATGAAATTGATGGACACGCGGAGAATAACGTTGGCGGGTCTGTTTGAGATTTCGCGCGTTACACGTAACGGTTATCGCGGGTGCCTAATATGCAAAATCCATGGGCGGATAATAAAAGCCATGAAAATTTCCATTCTCCTCCCAGGACAGAGAAGCGCGCGATTATTCCCGTTACGCTCCTCCTCTCGCTTTATTTATTCATCCGTTATGGAATATCGAGCTGCATCGCCGAGGATAAATTTCAGGAAAGTTCCCTACGCATTGCTTATTTTTATACGAGTTCTTTTTTTCACCCGACCAGGGTACGATACCATATGCGCGAAATTTTTGGGATATCAAAACGAACCGAGTCCGTATAAAAGGCCCCGGAGCCGATTTGATGGAAAAAGTTTGGGGAAAGAGTTGGCGATATCGAGGTAATTCGCAGGCAAATCTCGAAGAATCCGATATTCCGTTTAACGAATATAAAGGCAAAGAAGAGACAGAGCGTAATAATCGAGCATAAATAAACTGTAAATACAGCTCGAACTTACACTCCAAATACCGAGGCATTCATTCCTGATATCTAATCCTCTACCTTCTTATTGGAATGAAAACTTTCGAAACACCTCGAAATCGTCCTAAACTAATTTTAAGATTATTAATTGCAGATTACTCTCATAATTAGAGTACGACATTCGAAATTTCCCAAGGAAATTTATCCAAAGACGAAGAGCCGTTATCTTTCCCTCTATCATCCCACGCATATTCCTCCAATCGGCTAGACACCCACGAAGATAATCACCTTCACTCTTCCTCCAGACATACCTACATCCTCTATCTCCCTCGATTTCATCGAAATCGAAATCCAGCCACAGAGGAGGCTTTCCTTGTCAGTCCCCTTCCCACTTCCAAACTTTCCAACTCGCTTCTCTTTCGCCAGAGTTCAGGACTTTCGTGTAACCGTCGATCGACGATTTCGATCCGGGGAAAGGGCAGGCCGTGTCCTCCGCCAGACTTCCGCAAGATCGGCACTGGAAAAATCCTCGTTGGCGTACGACCACGAGGAATTCGAAATCCCATCGTCCTTAAGCTCTTCGATGGAGAGCGCAGCGGCGTCTCTCGAGCGGCCGAGTCGCTATTAAAAGCTCTGCTCTGCGGGATAAGGCGCATTAAGGAGCTTCCCAACGAGCCGAATAAACGCAGAACGAGGGTATAGAGCGCTATTCTATCTGGTGAGCGGTATAGAGGAAGCTGCGGAGCGTGGAACATCGTAATCCCGCTGTACCCGGTGCAACGAGCATCGGGGAAGGGCTGGAACTTCGTGGGTTCTTTCGTGCAATAAACCCGGAGTGGCATCGTTCTCCTGCCTGCGGATGTCGTAATAAGACGAGAAGGGTAAGGAGGCCGAGAGGGGGGAGGGGGGGGGGCTTCTTTCTGCTCCACGCGCAGTTCTAATTTCGAAAGAGGCGAGAAGAGTTTTCCGCGGTGGCGCTCGAGCGGCTGCTTGGGAAGCGAGCAGTAAGGAAATCCTGGGGTGAATCGAGGCGCGCTGTGTTAATAATAATCGATCGTGAGCGACGTGAGTTTCGAAAATGATTGAGGTAAAGCAACGGCTTGAAACTCCTTGGCGATACTCTTCCCCTCTCCTGTCGAAGAAGGAGTATATATACGAATTATTGTGAACTCAAAAGTCAGGGCTAATGATTTTAGAGATCGAGGAATGTTAGATTAAAAAACGAAATTACCCTATAATTGCTAGGCGCATTACCCACTGTTTTTCTTTCTCTTCTTTCAATTCATTTTTGGCACCTACTGCTAAGGTTATTTAGGATAGGATCTACTGTTTTAAGGTGGATTTCGAACCACCACGGTATACGAGTCACGTGGAAAAGCCCAGATCTGGTGGGATTTGTCTCCTCTTTCACGATATCAAAATACAAACCCAGATTCATCTACAACCACGACCTTGCGATCTACAATCGACTAAAGTTACCAGGTGTCGAGTCGTGATGCGGTGAACTACGAAACCGCTTTATCACAGCGCGCGAACGACGACCAGGCTGCTTCGATTTCAAGGCTCGACCGTGATTCCCATCATTATTCACCATTAAACTGACAACGCAGTGCCCCACGTTGCCGACGTTAATGTCCAAGCGGCCCATTCTCGATTAACAAGTTCCGCGCGACAAATTCTCGCCAATAAACGGCGCTCGCGTATCTGCGCGCGGCCAGGCGGCTCGATAAAAGTCGGCCATGAATCGCGATCGAGCTTCTTCGAGCTTAACTCGAGGCCAGGCACGCCGCAGAAAACGGCCGGGTTATTATTTTATACGGCGCATCGCCGAGGACTTCCTCGTCGGCCCGTAATCCCTGCTTTACGGCCCTTCGAATTACCTTACATTCGCCCCCAGGAGACAGCGGGGATGATTGCGCAAAGTTATTGTACCGTGGAGTTGTACGATGTGACGGAAGGCGTAAATCATGAAGAGATTACGGCCAAGGTACGCTAAGTGATTTCGAGGATCAATGATTGCACTCGAGCTATTCGCAGCCATTCCTCGTTCGTATCTATCTAAGTCTATAACGAGCCAAGGTTCATCGATGTGCTTGAAGCTGCGTAAATAATAAATTAAGAAGCATTATCTTTCTTCTTTGAGGATCTTTTATTTTCTTATTTTTTATTCTACTCTATTCTTTTATAGGGTTTTATAATACTATCGAATAGCTTTGCAGCGATGGATATTCCATAATCCATGGAGTATAAGAGAAATATAAAGTATCAAACGTTTCGATAAACCGTGGTTCGTCGAGACGATTGAAAGGAGTGTTAATACATTTCAGGGAGGTAAAGTGTTAATGCGGGAATCTCGATAAAGTATGAGAGTGATCGATGGAGAACGCGCGTTGAATAAACATGATGCCAAAACTATGTCCCGCGGAAATTGACGAGGACGCAGAAAGGAGTATTACGTCGGAGGTGCGGCGGCTTGCACCTCCTGGTTTTATTGACGGTTCCAAATATGCAGAAACATTTCTCCGCTACGTCGAGAGCGGAATCGACGAAGGTCGGGCCTGTGTATTCCGCAGATATACAAGAATGAGCGAGAAAATGGTCGAAGTAACGAGCGAGGAAATGAGGAGAGGTGGAATCTTGCATTTATCTTCATATCATTTTAACGCATTTCGGTAGCTTCTGCTCCCTTACATAACATTGTCAACATTTATAATGTACACATATAATATACACATACTTCTAATGTGAGGACAATACTTTCCAATACATTCTTTATTATACCTTATTATTCAATATATTATTCATTATACAGTGCACGATTCAAATAAACGAACTTCACAATTTTTAAAAAGTAAAACAAATGCTGTAGCTCGACAAGAAACGAGAAACATGTTTATTTAATAAACGATCAAATATACAGAGCTATAATAGAAGAAGTATTGTACCGCTCGAATATCGTCTAACAAGAGTCACGTGTACACGTGATCCTTGTTACTCGAATCTCGCGATCGAGCCATCCAAGCTGACTTCTCCAGCAAAATCTCTCGTTCGCGAAGTGCCAATCGTAAAGTTCGCATAATAAAGAGGGCAGAGCCACGAGAAGCGTCGCGACGAATAAAGAAAGGCCTCTGCGCGGGGCTCGTGGGGCGTCGAAAATGACGGAGAAAGAGAAATCGGCGATTAGGGAGAGTCGAGCGAGGAGGAGAAAAGTGAGCGGGGTTAGATTGAAATCGAATCGAACCGACGAGCTTTCGGTCGATCTAACTTGTTAGAGGTTATCGCGATCGTTAACGTCGCTAAGAATATCTCGAATCGGTTCGAACTGCTCGTCCATCAGGTACTATCGGATTTAACTGCAACGAGCCCGACTTCGTTCACAGAAATCTCTTTGCATCCATGAATCACACGGCCGGCACTGGCTAAGTGGATAGCCGATAAAAGGCCGCGATTAGAAACTAATTTTCCGGACGAATGTTAGCCCGCCTCCTCGCGAATATTGATTTCGAGAAGCACGACAGCCCGATACCAATTGGGTTTCCATGGAATCGAGCCTTTCGAAGGCTCGCAGAACCTCTTCGACGTCCATTCCTCGATTGGATCCTTGATTTCGATGAACGTCATCCTGAAGGATCGATCAGAGTCGATGTTTATTATTAATTACCGTGGCTCATCGATTTACTGGCTTTTATCCACTGTGCATTCCAGGATATAGTCTTCTTTTTCTTATATTCTAGAAAATAGTCGATCTTTTTTTCCCTATTCCTTTCACGCTACTTTTCTTACGTGGGAACAACGTGGAATGATACGATACGGTATGCTCGATACAAGTAGAATGCCTACGTCTGATATACGATCGTGGAAGTGAATGAGATTGAAAAACTTTACAAGTTTATTATCAGTGATACTGTATTTTTAGTAGGTATTACATCGTCATAAAAGGCAGTGAAATATACGCGGATTTCGAGCTGGAAAGACGCGGATAAACCAGCGGTGGGTGATCGTAAAGAAAATCCTAATAGACACCTCGAGAAATAACGTCTTGCGTAAAGTTTAACTTAACTACTCGGCTCGCAAATTCTTGGCGGGATAAATTGTCGCAGGACGAATAGAATTTCTCGCTGTTCCTCGAGCGAAACTCCGAGTTGGCAAGCAGGCGTTTATTCCTATTAGAAAGTTGATTCCACAAACTGAGATCCCTGATATTATTCGCGAAGATATAATTCCAGGGCGAGCATTAATTTTATCCGAAAGTATCTCGAGCTGCTCGATGAAAGTATCTCGGAAGATCGTATCGCTGATTTCCCCGAATCGGTTATGTAAGTTCTTCTGATCGAACCTCTTTCTCGCGGAGGAGCGCGTCGCCCCCTTTTCGATATATAAACCGACGATCGAGAACTATCCCGACGCTACGACTGCCGTTTGATTTATGAGACATTCAGAGCGATACTTATCGGGAACTTCTAGTCCCGATACAGGAGAACAGGAGCGGGATTGCGTGCAGGGAATTTATGTAATCCAATAAACGTCGATCCTTGACGGAGCACCTTATTCATAATGCGTTGCCCCGTATCGCGCTACCTTCAAGCGCTCCATGCGGCGCCACGGTGATTCGAAATGCAAAAATCCTTACCAAAATTCTCCTTACAAAATATATTGCATTGAATTTTCACCTTGCCAATTTTGTCGATGATTAAAGATGATTAAAAGGTACACAAATACATGGCTACGTCTGTATTGTCACCATAATCAGAACTTTATCCAAAAATTGAATTCGATTCCGTATTCGTTATCGCCAACTTCGAACAGCCTGATACACGAAGATTCAATCCTCGTCCATTAACATCAGGTCCATGATTTTCCTCCTCGATATTTTCACTTTTGGTGCGTTACATCGGAAACTTTAGTACAGCGATTTTCGCGCAAAGCGATAGACGTCTTCGTATCTTGGCGACGATATCGCGAAGGTGGACCACTGGTGCCTCGAGGCGACGAGAGGAGAACAACGTCGAAAAGGAGTCGAAATGGATATCGTATACGTTTCCAAGTTCGGAGCGGGTGTTTATAGAGGAAATCGATCGCTCGTTATATCATCGATACGTGTTTTCATTATATTACGTCTACGAGAGTTATCGTTGGTGACCTTCGGCAAGGGAACATCGATCCGTCCGGATGCTGCCAGCAATTTTCTCCGAATGACGTAAGCGCTTATTGCATATGCATGATATTCGAAAATCAATTATTGTGGGGGCTATATTTGCGCGGCTCGCCTTGCCGCGCATCGATCGCCAAAGGCGCGGAATTGGGAGTTCGTGGCGGATCTCGGACGGAAGATTTCGTGGAAGGGCGCGGGATATCGATAGACACTGTGCACGCTGTGATGGAGTGACTCTCAGAGGCGACAACGCGATGGAGCTGCTGATATCAATCGAAAAATGACGATCGCCTAATCTGATCACCACCTTTGTTACGACAATTGTCACACTACCTTTCTTTGCTATTTCGTATTTTATAAGATTTCTGAGGAGTTACGCATGGGTCGTTCTTTGCACAGATATGGACCATGTAACATTAAAGTGCGAAAACAGATAGAGAAATACCCCTATTCGTTTAAACCAATTGTAAAAAACTCGTTTAAAGTGTAGAATACTACAGATGTTTAGGACACAGAATCTTTGAATCGTTGACCCTTATCTGAAGAGCATTCTGATAGTTTTTACTAGCTAGCTAGTTTGTTTAGCATTCTGTTAGTTTTACTTCCTTATCCTTAGTGGAGTCACTGTAATTTTATTCCAAGGTTTCAGTAGTCCAAGTTTAGGTTCAACTTTGCATCGTCTGCGGTAGCGTGTTGCAGTATTACTTGTTGTAACAAGAGGGTAGAGTTAGAAGCACAGAGTATTGTCAGAAACTTGTGCTGAAGCTATACGATAGGGTTGGATATGCTTTGTTTCTTGATCGGTTTCAGAGGCACGGTTATCCGCCTTCGATGGCTACTTCACTGAAGTTAGGGGGCATTATACTTGGTTTTCAGGCTTGGTTCGAGAGATCGTATGCGCTTCTCCTCGCTGGATTTCGCTGTTCCTGGCGGACACTCGACTTCCAGTACGATTTCCAAGACGCCAATTCGCGAAACTCCTATCTTCGACTCTAAAATCTTTTCTTAACTCTTCAGAAACGATGCCTCGAGGAACAAGCGATATCTGATTCCCACTTTTGCTCGCATTAACAAACTCTTAACACTCGAGAGATCTTTGCACTTTGGTGCAATCGCTCGCGAATCTCCAAAGAATAGAGGATGTATACGGAGTTAAGTTTGCTGACCAACAAATTAAAACTTGTTCCAAAGAAATGGTCGCTGCTCTTTAATCCTATGTACCCAAGGCCTATCTGATTTCTGCTTCAACTCCGCTTAACAAACTTGGAAAACTCTCTCCCCCGGACACTTCTCATTCGAGTTTCTCCTTTATATCTCCAGTGTTGCTACTCCGCGTCAGGGCGATAGACGGTTACCCTTTAGTCCCGTCTTAAATATTTTTACAATCCTAGTCATTTATTCAATTTGCAAAGCCTCGGCGTTTTAAGGCACAGATCTTCAATTTTCTTTTCATGCAAAGTGCGACGTATCGCACGATATTTGAATTCGAGCAAATTAGCCTAGTCTCTTTACTTGTTCTCGGTATTTAAAGAATTTATTATATCGGTTATAATGTGCATCGTGTAACTTTCTTCGTATTCTTCACTTAGTATGCGGCATCCTGTATAGAGTAGGTCCCAAAATTCACGCAAGATTTGCAAAATTCCACAAAAGAGTGCTTATAACTTTATGAACGATTAAAAAACATACAGTTTTCAATAATAAACCTCTGTTCTCCATCGAAATTACTCGCGCCAATCGTGGGACACCCAATAGATATTACAGACAACGATTCCACTGTACAAACAGTAAAATTAATTCGAGCGAATTACGTTCTACCCTGTGCAATCGTCAATATTCGACACTACCAAGAGGACGAAGTAGCACAATGGAAGCACACTCGATTGTACGCCTTTATCGAGGGCATCGCGCAGTTTGCTAACGCGACGGTCTTTAATATTTTTCTTTACGATCCGAGGTAAAGGACCCCAGCCGCCGATTCCGAGGTTTCCACGGGCTTTACCGCCGGCCAGGATTTATGTAAAGGAGCCGCGCATTCCCCGGTGATCTACAGATTTAATTTTACGAGAAACCGAGAAACGCTGAGCCAACCTCGTAAAACCCCGAATGTATTCCGCATCGCGGCCCGGATTTCTCCGTCTAATCTGTAATTAGATCTACATCATTCCGAACGGGACTTTCATTGCGGTCGGCGGGATAGAGCCTCGGACGTTGGAGGCCAAAATTCGGCCAGGAATATCTCGCCCATCGGCTCTGGACTCCCACGTCTCGCTCCCGCGATCGTAAACCGACTTAATTCGTCCGTCTGACTTCTTTCTCGTGATTCGCGTCCAAGGAAAGGGGAGCCTCTCCTCGATTTCAATGAAATTGCCTCGGGAATATATGTCTGCCAGGAGGGCGGCCGTAATTATGGTCGTGGACGGCGAGAGAACGCGTGGAAATCGTTCGAGGACAATGGCGCACGAAGATAATCTGCATTTTCGTAATTGCGATACTTTATATAATCGCGATATCTGAATTTTCGGTGGAAGAAAATTGGGTGGGAGCGTGAAATTGAACTTTTTTTCGAAGTACCCGGGCGGCCTATCGCGGATGGTCGTCGAATGAATATGCTTCGTTAAATCGAATGTAGGTATCGGATTATAGAATTTCTTCGAATGCGCGGAAATTAGGCTGTGCAAAATTGCGCGCATCAATCGTGGAATAATGGAGTAATTAAGTCTCAGATGAAGTCACGATAAAAATCCAGCAAAATCCAATAAACAGTATAATTCCAAAATTAAAAAGACGTTTACGTTTAAGATCCATTCATTTCGCAGCTTTGACTGCATAAGATAGTACGTTAATAAAACTGTACGAACACAGTAAAGTATCCTTAATAGGAGAAATCCATGTTTAATCCCAAATTACTGTTAAAGCTCATTAGGCAAGGGGTTCTACTTTCGCAAAGTAAAGGGGCTATAATAATACACTATCCGCGTCGCGACAGGTTCGCTCTATAAACAATGGATCAACGTTATTTCGTAAGAATTTCCATCCAAGCAGCGTCTCGCCCTCGTTATTACCGCAGTTCTTAATCGAATAAGTTTTGCGGATTTCTCTCGACGCGTCAAGAAAGTTTCGTCGGGCGCTCGTTAACAAGAACGGCTTCTTTCTCGCGCCGACGGTTTCGTTAATCGGTATATCAATATGAAAATGGCTGGCTCTAATATCGCGCCAACGACGCCCGGAGTTTGGAAGCTGGAAGACTCAATCGGGAGCTGGCACTAATTAAACATCGTCGTGCCATATGGCAGCTCGTTCGACGAAGGGGTTGTATCGGAATCGCGGGCAAGAAAGTCGCAGGCCTGGCGAGAATGTAAAGCAGAGACGAACCTTTCCTCGATTTTGCAGGAGCTTGTATCGAAAAAAATAAAAAAAAAAGAAAAGGAACGATCGTTACACGAAACGGAGCAACGATGAGATGGAACTTTTAACGAGGTTTACTTCTTTATAATTCTTGGCGACGCCTGATATTTCATTTGCGCTTGTTAGAGAGTACGACTTATGCAAAGTGTAAGTTTACCTTGCCACTTAAATGCGCTAAGTAAAGTTGATAAATTTCATTCCCTTTTAATGTATACAAGTAAATATACTCATGAAGGGCCGTGTGTATTAAAATACTTGGCACTGCGGATGAATAGATATAGAACAATGTAGGAACCCAGAAAAATACGCAAAGGTGATTGAAAATATTATACGTTGCTATGTATTGTATTTAAAAGCACAGAATTACGATCAATGAATTCGTACACTGATATTCCGTAGTAAATTGTTATATGCGGACAAATTTTTTTTTTACCGAGAATCAATGATTCTATAATTCTCCATCTGATCTCGAGGAGTTAGAGGTTCGGTCGAATGTATCGATCATTTTTTTAATTCGTTCATCGAAGATCCTATATGGAAGAATAGTCACAGCATCAATCCTTATATAATGGCACATGATAATTAAAAATACATTCAAAAGACTGCCTTGATCTGCTAGCGAAGAGAAACGACGACGGTTAATCTCGTATTTTGTGTGCTCCTTTAGACGTAGGATATCACGAGCTAAAGTAAAGCTATCAGGTACACTGCACGGTTATTACGACATTTCAAGCAGGAAAATGCAAACCAGAGGTGGATGATACGATAAGACCCATCCAAGCATTAAAACCAAGAATAGAATTCCCGTCGGTTGAATATTATTTTAGAAAATATTGAAATACCCCGCGCTCCTGGCAGCATTCTATGAATCGCAACTCCGAAGTTCATTTCCTCGGTATTTTTAGATACATCAAGTCCAATCCGCATGAATCGTTATCCGACATGATGCATCTTTATTCCGACAGTTCCAGAATAAACGAATAAGTCGTAGGAGAATGATACGATAAAATTCATCCGTGCACTACAACCGCGAATCGAATTTCTGCCGGATCGAGCCGCTCGTTTATTTTAGACGGAATTTAAACGGATAGTATACGAGCGAATATTTTGCATATTCGTTGACACATCGATGCGGTACTCGCTACAATGGTTCTTTATTACGACACTCTAAGCATAAAAATAAATACGGAACGCGTATACGTCGATAATATCTATCGGTGCATTCTCTATCGCGAATGAGTTTTTCAAATGTCAGACAATTTTTCTCTTGTTTCATTAGAATCGAATTTATTACCTATGCTCCACACGAAGCGCCCTTAGGCTATGTACTAGATTTTCACTTTACTCTTCCTCTTACCCGCATTTCACACACATCTCACGCACATTTCACCCACAGACTCTCGCTTCACACGCACAATTCAATCCCAATTCGTCACTCCTGCGGAATCCCACGTGTATTATATATCCACGAATGCCACGATCCATCGATTTCACGCGAATCCTTCCGTTCTTCGGTCATTAATCAAATAACTCGCCATGACAAGGCCACGCCCCGGAAATAACCCATCAAGGGCCTCATGAATAATTCCTTTCCATTATCCAATCACGCGTGACCGCGACAGGGCGTTCTCGAGACGAGGCAAAAAGGCCCCCTCGTCAAATCTCATTTTCCTGAATTGCGTGTCCACGAGGATCGACGCAATGGGGACCATCTTCCGCGCCCCTTCCCCTCCTGACTTCCGATGCCAATTATCTTAATGAAACGGCCAAACCTTTATCCTTGTTACAACCTCCTGGAGGGCCTGGACACGGCTTCTTTTTTTTTTTCGTCGTCCAGTCGGATCAGGAGGCAACATTCGGAACGTCATATCGGGTTGGACCCTCCGAAAGCGCGATACCTTATTTCCCCCTCGTCGTTTTGCCACCTCTTTACGGCGATACGCGCTTTATTCTCCCCCCGTCGACGAGCACGGTGATTGACCTGTCGAAGGGACGAGCCGCTGGAATTCTTGTCGTTTCCGCGCAGGGTGTAAATAAATTATAGATACGCGCCTCGTCGATCGATAGTTCGCTTTGCCGGGGATAAGATGCTTCTGATAAGCGGCTGTCGGTATTGTTAGCCCTGAAGAGGAAGGTTGGAGGAGTAATCCGGATTCGATCGATCCAATTGGATTCTTTATGCTTAATTATTCTCGGAGGAAGCTTGTGTGCTGAAGCGTGTTAATTAGAGCGCGTAAGAAAAAACACGATTTGCATGTTTAAAGACGAAGTGTGATGATACGCGACGAATCACGATTCTTAAAGCATCGATGGTGATATAGACGTAACTGTGATGCGCAGAAGGAATACCCGAATCATGGAATCTTGTGCATTTTCGATAAACACGGAAATCTCGTTACTTTGCATCGCGTGACGTCGACAGTCGTTCGTTTAGGTCACGAAGGAACGAGGTAAGGATCGATAGTGCGCCTCGAGGATGATTTGCACGGCGTGAATGGAGATTGAAGCAAAGTGCAGCGATACAAAACCTGCCAAAGCAGCTGCCTGAGCCATCGAGTCTGCGTTGTACGCGTGAGATGGATAGGAAATGCCTTGGCTCGGTGAATAGACGCTTGGACTTCCACGTGGAAGAATCGCGTTCAATTTCCAGGCTGCACCCCGGGATAACTTTCCCCCTGATACGTACATTGTATTGGGTTGTTCGGAAAGTCATTTCGTTTTTTGGGGAACATGAAAGACAGTTTTCGTATAATGAATAAATATTTTATTAAATTATATATTGGCCATTCTGGTCCAACAC
>JBCFXI010001252.1:0-65300 GCA_038496175.1 Ampulex compressa
ATATATATATAACAATTAAATAATGTAATTGCTAAATAATGTACATAGATGATAAATAAAAACGTATATTTATAGTTATACTCTCCTTTCCTTCTTCCTCCGTATATATTCAATGATTCGTTCGAAGTGGCTTAAAAAAGTATTTTTTTGCGTGCGAATTTCTCTTAATTGTCTTTTACTGTATGGGATCTTTGCAGATGTTCTTTTTTTTGATATGGAAAATTTAAGGCATCGACTGCTGAGGTCATTAGCCTTTATAGAGATGTTCTTTGCGCCATTAGTTGTGTAGCTGTCATAATGGTAAACAGTTGTACGTAAATTAAATTTTAATTTTAAATTCAAACAATGACCATATTTATGCATAGTATTATTGTAATAATAGAAATTGATACAAAAAATAGGCGTTGAAAAAAAAAAGGGAAAATTGTAACTTTGTGTGACTGGATCGAGACCCAATCCGGGACTTTTTGCTTTGTGGGTAAATTTTACCCATATAAGCGTATATTGTATGCAAGTAAAAGTTTACAAAGATTAAAACTATGCTCTTTAAGTGTTCCCAAATCAGAGATCAGAGATGACAAACAAGACTGCAAGCAATTGCTCTGCTGTCAAACAAATTTGTTTCAGTTGTTTGAGGATGATAGACTCGTATATATTCATCGTATATATTCGTATATATTCATCGAATGAAAATCTTCCATATAATCGATGATTCGATAAATACGTTTGGTGAAAAGAACAAAGAACTTATCTGCTATACTAAGATATTTAATGAATATACTCCACTTGCGACCAGCACAACAATCGAATAAAACAATGAAATTCAATTAAAGCGAGCGTCAGTCGTGGATTCTCGCCCTATAAAATTTTTGGAAATCCAGCTCGTGAATCGCATATTACAATGCATCATTGAAAGCTTGAACGTGGGCGGGTTAAAGCCAAAACGAGTTAATTATAATCACGGGGAGAGTTACGTTCGTTCTATGCTAATGACCTCGGTCCAGACCTCCGGCGTCCCACTCGCTCGTCCATTAACTCACAATCAAATATGTTCTCTTTTTATAGGGGTAAAAATGCTTTATCACAATCATGGTGGTTGTGCGGGATTGCAACATGTGTAAGCAAATGCTCTGTTTACAATGTACAGCGCGAAATAGCCAGGAAAATAAGGATATTAACGCATCTAAAGCATAATAATTTTTAAAATACATACCTGCATTTTTTCCCCATCAATTTGTCCTGTCTGTCGCACGGGGATGACAGATACTGCAATTAGTCCATTAACAGAAGTCTGACGTGTTCTCATTCAGGAAAAAGGACGATTATGGATATGGATTTTATTTTTTAATCAACAACACTTCATGTATATCGGATTTATCGTCAGCTATTCGACTAAGAATTTTATCTGTGTCGCCCAACTTGTCAAAGGGGACTTCCCATAAAAAAAAGCTCGTGGCGATAAAGTATTAAGCATCACGTCGAAACTGGTTGATTCATGTTCGATGAAGCAAGAAATTGTCCTGACCGGAGGACGTAACTCGTTGCTTCCGAAATTTATGGGAAGCAGGAGACACGTCGAGTTTGTTCTTGTCTCAGACGCATTCATCGAAGTTGCTTCCAAACTTGGGAGCGCAATAATTTGCGTTAATTGCATAAAAAAAAGGACACGGTTTCAAATTAGCATTGGAGATTCGGGAACGGGTAGTCGAGAAAGCGATCAAAGTTGGCGGCGCGTGGAAAAGGCAAGAGAAACATATGGGACCAATTAATAATTAATCAAAATAACGATGCAACCAGCGAAGCATCGGCTCTAACGAGTTCTACGTCTCTACAGGGAGAAATGGAAACAAGTATAAATCTGATTTTTCGTAGCTTCGTAGAAATGTTGATGAAATCATATGCCTTTGAAACATTTATTTTAGATATTTTTGTGTATATACACGTAATTATAAAACAGGAATTGCATCATTGATGTAAAGTACACGTTGTTAATAACTCTCTTAGAATATTAAATAAAATAACACTGATTATAAAACAAACTTTGGGAATTTTCCTGATCGCTCATCCTCAACGCGTGTGCACAGTCCATGTTTGACCACTTTATTCGGTATAACCCCGCTTATAAAATTGGACAAAACATTAAACATATTTACAAAAAACCGCTGCCCATCTTTTAAGAAATTTAATATTTCATTAAAAGAAATAGAAACAGCTTTAGGTTCTCAAGCGATGTTTGCCTCCCGAAGTTACTTATTCCTATGAAATAAAACTTCATATTTCCAAAATCTAAATTTTCAATCAATATACATACATTCATCGATTGAGGCTTTCCCCGATCGATCTAAACGCCGCACCAACAATCTTTCAATTCTCCGCAACTAAACGACCAACGATATGTGTTAAAAATTCTATAGCCATCTGCATGCGCTTTGTGCGTCGCCTTTAATCGACACGTCGCTTCTGTCCTACAGCCTACGTGCCACTCAAACTTTTTCCAAACACCAGGGCCCAACGAATTCCGGACAAAGAGAGACAGAGTGAGAAAAAGAGAAAGAGAAGGGCGCCATTCGTTAGAGTCGCGTCGGCAGAGTTTTGTTTCCCGCAGCGAACAGTGATACAGATATTTCTCCTGGCCGCTCGAAACGACTACGGCGCGAAACTACGTAATTTCGCGCCTGGCTAAGCAGGCGGCATCGTCCGCGGGCGGACAAAGGCGCCTCGCGAAATCGGCCACGATCGCTTCTTCTCCCGCGTCGTCCTTTGTGCCCGTGGAAATTCAAGGCGGTCAACCGCGTGAGCTCGAACGCAATTAAATTTCACGCAACGAGGCGCCCGGCGATTGGACCTTTGCCTGCTACGAGAAAGGTCAGAGCGCGACGGATCCACGTCATAACGTCAACCGTTAATTGCCAGTTTGTTTCTTCGCCCGTCCTCTTCTTACCGCTCGCGCCTCGAACGTCGCGACTGACCATCGTCGCCGGGGAAATGGAAGCGCTAACGAGCCGGAGATGTATGCATCGATACGAATCCAGATCTGTAAGTAGCACGACGAACGTCAGAATGCAGCGAATACTGGAGAAAACGTTGTAATGATATGCTTTATGTTTCATTGCCTTTTTGCAGGTGTTACTTGCTCCTTCAGTTTCCTTCTTATTACTCACGCGTGCACATTCATTAATCACCTAAGGCTTCCCATGTTTATTTCGATTTCGACAAACTCCCGTTTCGTATCTTACATTTTGTACCTTTATTGCTATTCGATTATTGTTATTGAGAAAAACGCAAGGGTAGTGGACGAAGGAGTAATATGAATTGTGAGCGTTGTTCAAATGGATACAATGGTAAGTCGCAGAGCTATTAACGAATCTGTTAACGACTTGTAAATCAGTACTTTGGGCACGAATAGAATTGACATGTTAAAATATATTGACATTGGCATGCTAGATATATAATATTGCAACTGATTGCAAAAAAGCATATGTAATTTTAGTATGAAATATAGAAAGAGTTACAACTATGTTGGTATACAAACCTCTTTCTTATCTATTCTCAATGGATAAATAAGAATACACGTTTCTTCCTAAGCTTCTCGAGGTGCTAACGACTATCTAAAACTATTACTAACCAGCCTCTGATCTATTATTCTGCGGAAAAGTCAGAGCTCAAAGCTATCTCTAACATATATTCTATATGTTACCGGTAATGTATGAAAAGCCGGCATTCTATAGAATACCTAGGCATTGTATATAATACTCGGCGTTTTTAGGTGATGTAAGAAATATGAGAATTATTACATACTTCCATTGTATATAATACCTAGGCATTCTATAGGATGACAAATGCTATAAAGGCAAAGTATGAAAAAATGGCCCGATAAGGCTATTATATAAATGACGTGAATTCCTCAAAAACACAAATGTTATTCTGAAAACATAATGAAAGTGCCATTAAGAAAAACCATATTCAAAATACGTAGAGAATAATGAAAGTTATACAAAACAAAATGTGTGCCTTTCTTATTAAGAGAAACAAAATTTTCATATAAGAAATAAGGACCGCGATAAAAGTCACGTGGCCTGCCACGCGATGTTTGAAACGAATAGATATATATCATACTTTGCCGGTTTCTCATTTGGCATTCTATACAATGCCTAGGAAATGTGGGAAATATGAATCGTTTCATACATCGCCGACTAGTCGTAGACATTATATACAACGTCTAGGCATTCTATAGAATACCGGATTTTAAACCTTGCCGGTAATATATATATATCGTCTGTCGCAAAGTTGAAAGGAAGGCCGGTCGAGGAAGCGAGGAAAGAAGGGGCCCGGGAGGCGCCGAAAACAAATCGTAATAACGTCGTTAATTGTTGGTAATCCCCTTCCTCGGACCTGTTTGTTCCCTCGTCACCTCCTTCATCGCCATCGTTTTTCCTTACTCCATCCTCCCGCCGTCGCATTCCGTCCGGACGAAGAAGAGACGGCTATCTGGAAGTCGTCGAGTGGTTATAATTAAAGCTCCGCTAACGAGAAACCGTTCGCCGTGAGATAACGAGGCCTTCGATTTAAAGAGTCCTCGGGGGAAAGGCGCAGAAGGGGGTGGATGGTGGGGGAGGGAAACTCCGCGGAAGAGATGGCAGAGGCGGGGCGGCGAGGGGAGGGTCGGGGGGGGGGGCTCTGAGAAGAACTTCACAACCGGGCATGCGTGTCGTTCGAATAGAGGAGCTGGCAACGAAAAGAACCGAGCGCATCCCAAGGTGAAAAAAGGACGGTGAGGAGAGAAGAAAGGGCGGGCGGGTGGGGGGAAGGGGCGGGGGGGATGCGCGAGGGGAAGCTCGCGTGCTTCTACCCCCACCGCGCACCTCGATTGGTCGGTTAATATTTTATTCAGGGCGGAGTCGAATTTGCATACGAAGTGGGCACAGCCTTTCTCTCTCCTTCTTTCTCTTTATCTTCCTCGCCCCTTTTCGTGCCGCCGCTCGCCGGACGCGCGCATCTGTCGAAGATATAATGCAGATGATACTGCCGTACAAGGACGGCGAAAAGTGCTTTATAAACTGGCCGACATCGTCCTGGATTCTGGTTTCTATAGGTTCGAATAGCCTCTTCCGTGGGATGGCAGGGTTTATTAAGGTGAAAAGAAAGTAACGATCGTTTTCGTAGCTTGAATAAAAGTGGAGCTAAAGATAACACGAGCGAGGAATATGAAGAAAGTTGTTAGAACCAATACTTCCATTGATCAAGAATCTTTATCAAAATAATGTCCAACCAAAGTGATAGGTATTTTCAATATTTTTTAATTAGAGTATATTTCATACTTTAAATACCGTCATCGAATTCGATTTATCAATCTTCAAAGGGAGAACGATACAGGAACGGAAGGCTTGTCAACTTAGCAGGCGCAAAATTTGCAACTGGAGGACCGCGTTCAGCATTATTTACGGCTGTAAACCTGGATAACTTTATTGAAAAAGTGTTCCGGTAGTGGCAGTGGGAGCTCGAGGTAATTTTTACGATCGCACGGAGGATAGCCGCTTGAATTTTATTAAGGTACAATAATGCATATTCATGAGTCGCGTTTATGCAACAAACATGTTTATTGTAATACTGACACATAGCGTACAAAATTAGTCCGAGTTAAGGCGACATTTCCATCGTACAATAGAATATGCATGAGAAAATGCATCGCAACATCTGTTCCGCTGCGTAACGGCAGTAGGCCATTACTTACGTTTATTATACCCGTGTCTCCGCAAAAAGTGCACAACGAGAATGCATTATTATCACTGGGTAACGAGAAAGAACGGAAAAAGCAATTAGGAGAGTCTTGCAATTTATGCAATAAAATTTTTCACCTCTTTTTAGAATTATTGCAATTTTCTATCGAATATTCCGTGTGCCACTATAACGGACAGAAATTTTTCCAAGCCAACGTTAATTAACGTGTATTTTTTGGTCTTGTCGGATCAGATTTAGAATTGAGATTAATACTTAAAAAGACGACCAGTGCGTACATATTCTTATCTTGCTCGTAGTCTTGGTGCATGGTAATATTTTGTCTTTTTTTTACAACAAACTTCTTTCCATACAAAAAATGAATTTTCATTTTTTAATGACTTAGATATACCTACATTCAGAACTTTTGACTATCAAACAAATATACATAGTGCTTGCAAATCTGTATCGACTCAAAAGTCATGCCAATCAGTTTATTAAGTTTACTTTCCATTTACTGAATCTGCACTGAATATGATAACTCGTAAGTTTATTCGTATATGAAGACCTAGAACTGATGCTATCAAATCTTCAGTACGCACAACATAAAAAAAAATTCCTCGCATCGACTTTATTCCAATCCTTTCGTCGCCCAAGTAAGCGAAACGATTCTCCCTGAAGTACCTCCCCTCAAATCCCCGTGTCGTGGTCCACGAATTCGCACCCGTCAGTTTCCTATAAATCCACAACCGCGCGTGCACCGCCCCCTGGCATCGAGACAATCGTAAGTTACTTCGACGCGGTTTATCGCGTAGCGGCAATTAGCGACGGTTACGTGGCCGGCGTTCTCATCGAGGTGACAATGCACCGTGGGTATGCGCGCTAGAATGAAAAAAGAAGGACCGGATAAGGATCCGGGCAAAACGCATCGCTAATTAGTCGATTACGGGGCGCGCAAACGCTTTCACGTGCGCCGATCGTCGCGTTCTCGGATTGTAAACTCCCCGCCGCGCGTAATCTGATCACGCGCGCGGCGTAGTAACGCGCCCGCAAATACTCCTCGTCACGTACCGGGGCTTAAGGCCGGATACACGCCGACCCTCGCGCCGCGCGATATGTCCCGGGCGCGTTCGTGCGCCAAATCCTGGCCGCGATCGTGCGAAACACCGTGAAACTTTGCGCCGTGAGCATGCACCGCGCGTACCGGCACGAGCCTAAAAGCGTTTGGACAACGAAAAGCGCGGATGCATATTTATATGGATCAAGCGGCGGGACCGCCAACCCTTTGAGGAGCCGCGCCGAGTGTAGGTCGACATTGTATTTTCCGCCGCGAGGTTTATGCGGTACGTTTTTTCTTCCATTTATAGCTGAGAGGAAATATTTTAACGATAAACCTAGCGGTCACTCTGTGAATATATTTATGTATAGTATGTATATCCTTGAAGAAAAAGGGAACCAAGGAGATATGTTGGCAAATCATGAAAGAAAAAAGAGTGATCTTGTATGAAGTACAATAATTTTTTTACGAAGGCATTGACCGGTCATTTTGACCGCTTTGGTAGGTTTAGTGTTAAAGGATGTAGAAGTGACTGAGCTCTTATAAAAGTAGATTGGAATATGTAAAATGTGTAACAGTTTAAGAACATTTAAGTAGTCATTCTTGGCATAACAGAACAGTATTTATACTTTTATTTGATTCTCCATCTGGTGTTATAAAGTTAGAATTTCGGTTGATCATATGGACTATTTTTGCGCGGAATAATCATTTTTCACTACTTGTGTGTGGTTCAGTCATTAAAATGATTCTTAAATTGTAATATTAAATTACATTGATATAAGAAAATTGTGAAGTTTAAAGTAATGAATTAAACCGTATTAAGAAAAATGGTATGGAAAAAAACGGATATTAAGATAACTGGACCGGGACTGAAATTCTAAGTAGTAAGACCAGATGGGGAATCAAATAAGTATGTGAATATTGTTCTGTTAGACCAAGAATTACTACCTGTTCTGAAAGCAGATACTTTGAATGTCAACTATAAAAGGAGGTAATACTGTACATTACATAAGATTGGTTAAGCTCACTGTTTATACGGTTTAACCAGCAACAGGGTTACGTGATTCTATTTTGAACATATCGTGACATTGCACTTTCTACTATAAAGGGTCCGAACGTCGAAAAGCGTACACGCATGTTTATATGAATCTATCAGTGGGATGGGCCGTGGAATCTACCTGTAAAGGGGCCGCGTCAAACGTGAATTGACGTCGAACAGGTTATAATAAACTTGTATCTCTTTTAATTGTTCCTATAATGGTGTTGTATTTTCTACTGTCGATATATTGTAATAAAGTTGTATAAGTTATTATAATAAAGTTAGATTTGTTCCAGTTGTTGTTATATTAATGCTGTAGTTTCTACCGTCGACGGTTAGTAATAATACGGTAGGTATCTTAAATTAATATTCTCCATATCAATTTCAAATCCACGGTGTTTTAATAAAAAATTTGAGAATTTTTCATATAACGCAATTACATTTATTATAGTCTCAATACTTCACAAGACTGATCAAGTATATTTAAGATTCCCTAAACTCGTACTCTCAACCTTGCCTTTAAATAAAATCAATCGTCATTTCGATGTATCAAGATTTTGCACTTTCTTCCCCCTTTTACCGCCACTCGTTCATTACTCATAAATTTAATATGTTATATTTATACGAAGTAAACTACTAAACTTAAATTCAAAATGACCTACATCGAATAATAAATAATTCAATTGTAAGCACAACGCTTCTCCCAAAGTATTCTAATCTATTCAAACGTCTACGCAAACCTTCGTACAAAGCATAGTCTCAATCTACACGAGTTTCATTTACACGGGATTTTTACGGAACCAATCTACCCCGTAAACCGAGGATCATACGTACTTCTTTTCAAAGCCCACCCGCGCAGTCTCCGGTAAGGCGAATATTCCAGGCAGCGCCGAGGAAGATAAAGTCTCCAGGGGAGCCCCGGGAAAGAAGTTTCATCATTCGGCACGTGTGTACTCTCCGCGAGCGTCATTACGAACGAGCTCGTTAAAAACTACACGTTCGCACTAAGGACCCGGAGGATCAATACCTGCAATGAGGCCGAGACACCTTGTTAATCTCGCTCCTGGTCACGTCCCCATCCGCGCTCTGGTCATCGTGGGCTCATGGCCGTATGAAAGCGGATCTCCGAGGGCTCGCGACCGTCCTTCCTTCCACCGTCATTCTTCGAGGGAATTAAGCGACAAAAAGTCGTGTACCACTCGATCCTTTCTAAGTTACTCTCCTGGCCATCCCGTCCGAGGAGCAAGTAGTACCGTGGTACATGTAGAGTCTTGTCACCGGCCAGGAGACTGGTTAGAGGAGGCGCTTATCGCGAAGAAGGATCTCACTGACAGCCGCCAATTAAAACATGCTAACGAGCTGCTGATCTCGCGATATCTCGAAGCGGGGCCTAATTAAACTCGTGGGAGAGATGGGTGTGTGGGGGTGGCGGGAGGGACGGAGAGAGAAGGAGAGGAAGGAGAACAGAATGGAATCTACGAGATCTTGGAGCATCTAAACTTATCGGCGATGCTCCTTTAAGGAAGAGCGTCCTGCCAGCGGTTAACCTTAACTTCTTGTCTTATAATTCTTCGAATGATCTTTACGCTATAGATCATTTTCGAGCATTGTTAACAGCGGAATTACCAATTTCTATCGTAACATACTTATGCAAGTATTCTTTACAAAAGGGGATAAAGAGCAGGAGTAGATAGATTAAAATTTAATCGTTTATATACCGGAATAAAATGCTGCAGAATAATGCACAACGGTATATTCAAACAACATCGTAGCGCCCTTCAGCATTCTCTTTACCCGCAGGAGTGCGATTACGATCATCGCGTAAACTTCATCTTTCCAAACTGCTTTAGAGTCGGCTTTGAGTTTATTGTCGATTATGCGCGAAGCAATTTACAGGAAACTTTCTCGTCCCTACGTAACGTCTTGAAAGGAAGTAGTCAACGATCAATGTATCTATCATCCCTTTTCCAAACAAAAGTCCAAAGCTCTCTATTTTTGACCCCACCGTGGCTCCTGCCTCGTTGTAATCACATTTGTTACGCGCACTTTGATTAAAATTTTTACGAAAACGATCGGAGTTAAGATTCGCGTATTGGAGGGACTTCCCGCCTTCGAATCGCGAAGTCTCCCTGCCTTTTTAAGACGGTGAAACTAATTTCGCGACTCGTTAATGGATTAACGACAATTTCGTTCTCGATTAAAGGGGCCTTGAACGTTCTGAAAACGCCTATAATTCAGGGGGCGTACTTATTTCTTCCCATGGGCTGTCGCCCAATTTTGAGTTCCAGGGCGCCGTACAACAGCTGTATACTCGACTGAAGATCCGCGGGGGCTTACGGTTTCCTAAGAACAGGGGGCATCCCCTTGCATTATCGGGCGAGATGATTTGTAATTCGTGGTAGAAACGCGGAGGGGACGCCCGACGGTGGAAATATGTATGAGTTAAGGAAGAAGAATAACGTCTTTGCGCTCGACCCTTCTTCCTCGGTAAGAAGAAAACCGCTTTGGTGATCGAAACACGTGAGCTTAATGTTTCCTTTCCTCGTATCGTCGCGTTGCTTTTGGTTACCGTTAGGTTCCCTTCTTCGTGGTTGGAGAGCGTCTATGTTACACTAGGGGAATCGAAAAATATTCTCGTTATGCGATTCAAACTTTATACTCGTTCTGTATAGATATATAAGGTCTTGCCTAAGTCAGCATAAGAGTTATATTACGGTTTTAAATCGACAAACCGTTTTCTTTTAACTTTGTAATACACTTTCATATCGGATATAATCGATTCGTTTAAAATATTGTCTGCGCATTTTCAAGATTCTGTGCGCAATTGTTACTCGCTCATCTTATAATACGACTCTACATTTCCGCTGTCGTATTTTATATCGTTATGTAAGTACTCTTTAGCTTCGTATACTTCAAAACACTATCTAGCTTCTCGCAGTTCAGTTACTACCGTTTAGTTTTATTTCATATTCCAACGCGGAGACGTTGCGCAACCTGGGCTATTTACAGGTATCGTTTTAACGAAATTCAGAGCGTCACTTAGCCGGAAAACGTATCTCCGAGTGCGCTGAGAATCAAATCCTGAATTCAGTTCCTCTTTAGCATTATCGCCAGTCACTTATTTTACGATCTATTCGTATTATCGGCACTTCGCCGGCAGGACTGCCTGTCTGTTGGCGTTGCCCTCGATTTTATCGCGGAAACTTACATGGCGCTTTTCAATAACGAATCGCCCCGACGGAGGTACTTAGATCGAAGACGTGGAATCTGGTCCTTTTCAGTGCTATCGGCAGTTACCGATCTGCGCGGCCTATACAAGGTGTGTCGCGATAGGGTGATGCGATCAAAGGGAGGATGACTTAGCGTACGAGATAGGCAAAACGCGTAGGAAATATTATTACGCGAAACATTGTTTTTAAGGAAGAAGAGAAAACTGCTTTTTCAGTTACAGATTACCATTTTCTATAGCGCATTACAGGCCATTAAAAACACTGACTATGACGTAAAATTAATAGCAAAGGGTGCTGAGAATACATTTGCTTATAAGCACAATACTGTGCATGTCGGTGTACATTACAGTACATATCACATATTTTTTTCTCTTGCTATAGCAAATTAAATTATACTTAAGAACTCACAATAAAGCGAAGAAATTATAGGGTTACGTAAACTTCTCTACGATGAAGTTAAGTCAAGTTAAATTTAGATATAAAAAATATAATAAATCACAATAAAATCTATTTCATGAATCCTATTTCTTATAAACGGTTATTATTAAAAAATTCTTTTGTTAAAAATACCTTTTACCGTGGACTCAAATTTATAGAACTACAACTTATATATACCTCCGTGCAACATGCGGCTGAAAGCAAGTGTCTGTTAAAGCGTTTTTGGTTCGGAAACCGTGGGTACATTCATTCCAATTTCCCTTCGCTTTCCTTCTCCCTTCGTCCCGGAAATCACCGCTATCGTATAGCCTACAATAGCACAGTTTGCACGTGTGATCGCGAATATGTAGAATATCACACGCACGCACGCACGCATGTACGCACGCACACATACACACAATATCAGGTATTAAATATATAGAATAGAGCTGAAATCAAATATCCGTTAAAGCGTTTTCAATTAAAAGACTATGGATACTTTTTCTTCAATATCCCCCCGTATTCCTTCTCCCTCTTTCCCAGCAATCATCCCGATTGTATCGTCAATCATAACACGCTCCGTAGATTTGACCGCTGGTATGCAAAACATCATACACAGCAAGTATTTCGTATGCAGTATTTTCGTACGCTTCCCTCGCTACTCTTTTCTCCGCCTCGCGGAGAATCAGCGCGATTGCATCGCCTATTACGGCACACCCTGTAGACTTGACCGCCGGTACATAGAATATCCACGGCCGCGAATCCGGTTTCCCCTCCGGCCTCTCAGCCTCGTGCCTCGAAACGCGAGCGTTTCTCATAGCGCAACTTGAGGCGATACCGCCGTTCGATCGGCGCATCGGGCCCAGCGCGGTAAATCGTTTCCACGGTTTGGAATCGAATGGCCCCGGCGCAGCGAGAAAGAGAAGTGGCCGAGGGGGAAGGAGAATGCCGGCCAGAAAGCGCGGAGCAGCCACTGAGTATCCAGGATCTCTGTTTGCAGTTGGATTTTGGAACTAAGCCCAGGTTTGCCCAGACAGATGCACCCACTTGCCGCCCTTAATAGCACGGCTTACACACCCCCCGCACTCCGCCGATCGCGAGGCTTCGGACGGCCTAACGTACTTCCTTTCGACGCCGGATCGTTCCACCCTTCGAGAAGAATGGAGAGCTCTCCTTCGTCGGCTAGAAGGTGGAGCGATACATAAGGGTCCGCCTCTGCTCTTTTATTTCAATCGGATCTCGCCGTCCCGTGGGACCGCTTGTAGGTGAGAGAGAGAGTGAGAGGGGAGTGGGGAGATTAGATGCTTAATCGTCCACCCGATTTCCTCGCGCAGGAGAATTCCCCGTCTGTTTGATTATACTCTCGGAGGTAGGTCATGCAATTTCTTAATGTTCAACTCTCTTGACTCTTTTGTCGCGCGGTGTTGACATTTGATCGGGGGACATTTCTGCTTGGTTTGTCTCATTTTATCGCTCAATAAGAGATTTGGTTATTGGCGGTTTATTCATTGCTCGAAGTATTTTCCTAAAGTTGCAAGTAAAAATAGTTTTATTGCGTGTCCAAAGGTTCACAGTTTTTATTCTTGATGAAAAAGTAATTAAGGCTATTGTAGAAATGCTTTGAGCATTTACGTTATATTGCGAAGAATGAAACATCCGCAGGTGGAAAAACAATTGCATTGTCCGTGAAGAATGAGATCTTTCATTACTCGATGAGAAATGAACGGAGAATGCAAGATATCGATATTACAGTGTACACATGCTTACTATTGCAAATGGTTCCTGCATATCTCAAAACCATTTTTAACAGGAATCAAATCTTCAATCGACCATGAATTTCAAAGTGCTTCTTCCTTCTAATAATACCTGCACGATTGTTAACATTTTCTGTTAATTTGCGAGCTTCTGGTATCGTTGGTTAGTTGATTTTCTTCTTCGCTGGCGTATATTGTAAATAGAGATTGAAATAAAAAGAGAAAAAAAGCATGTCATATTTTGTCCTGGACCTGCCTGTAAACTCGCAAACGGGGCTGAACAAACCTTTACCTAGGCATGTGGACATTCACTTACGTTTAAATATTATATATACCAAAATGTTGGGAAGATAAGAATATTTGCGAGAGGAACAGATATGTAATGATTCTGTTTGTGTGCGTGGATAAGAAAAGTCAGTTATCCATTTTATCAACACAAAACTATAACTCGATTAATCATCCAAATCGCGAAGCACGAGCTGAAAGCGCCGATTCACGGGCACTCACTCTCTATCGTATCGACATATCATTGGAACCTGAAAAAAAAACAAAGATACTAATGTAATAAATATACAACTGCTAGTGTAGCTCAGGATAAATAAAACTTCTACCCTCAAAGAAACATAGTTTACTATTAGCTGTGAGAATACTGACTCACATAACGATACTTAGGGGACCGTTTGCTCTCTTATTCCAATCGTTCGACTGCTCTCTCAAAGAAGAAGGAGGGAGGCATTAGATTGCTCATCGTCTATCGATTTCAAAGTATCGCCCTTCCTAGATGGGTTCTACCACGCACCACAGCGATTCGTGTACGTTTACTTATGTACTTCAAGATTCGAGTGGAAATATCTGATTGATCGAAGCTCGAGTCATGGACTAACAGTGATTTTGCTTGGAACGATCCAATCGAGTTAATGAAGGCCTAACATCTGATTCATAGATTTGCGATGTAGATGATCGTTCTTAATTACGAAAGTTGAGGGAGAAGTGGGGGTAAAAGCCTGGTTAACTCAGAGGCCAGAGAACTCACTGAAGTGGTAACAATGTAATCCTGTTAACAGACACGTACCAGAGAAGTATGTAGTAATTGATTTACGGGTTGCGGTTTTGAAATTGATTATTGGTTTAAAAACTTTTTACGCAAAAGTTGCAGTAAAAGCGCAAGTATCTTTATTCTTCTCCCACTTCACGAATGTTTTTTCATAGAGAGCCAGAAATTTAACTGAATTTTTAAAGAAAGCATTTTAAAAATCGTATAACGGAATAATAAATTGTCATAAATAGAAACGTAAAATTATCTAAGTTATAATAATCTTGTTAAGAAACATGATCCTGAATATATGTGGTGAACTCATATTTTAAAACGCCGAGAATTATACTAAACTTTTAAGTTATTAAAAAAAAAAATATCGAAAGACCGTCAAAAATTAAATATCTGTAAGAGTTACGAATAAAGAAAAATATCCAATAATACGATATCAAATCATGACTAAACAACAGTGATGCCCAAGCTACAGCAATCTAATCCCGTTCATAATTACAAATTACACGAAACACGGAAACGAATTACAGCTTGGATCTCGCTTAAGAGTATAAAAAATATGCTAAATATATACTATTTTACATGAATAATTCAATAAGTATTCAAACAAAGATCTTTCATCAATATTCCAAAGTCCAAATTACAAGATGAACTTAGCTACAACTTCGCATTCTTAGAACACGACGAAATTACACGAAAAAAAGACACTGCATGAACGAAGAATATAACACGACAGCCTCGAAAAATCCTGCGAAGCAAACAGGGGACATCGAGAATCCTCATCCGATGCTTGTCCCGTCGACTCCAGTATCGCACGAGTGTCGTCAGAAGAATCAGACGCGACGTAACAAAGGGCCGACGACATCGGTACTAATTGTGGGTGTGCCCCACCGGCTTGCTACGTCGTTGGAGTCATCATCGTCGTCATCCGCGTCTCCTGTAATTTCGCGATTCACAATGCGCCCGCTGATTAGGACTCTATGCCCACCGCGAGCTCATCTGCCTTCCATGTAATCATCGACGGTGCTCCGGGCACGAGGGCGAAGGGGCAAAGAGGGGGCGGCTGAGAAGGAGGAGGGGGGGGGGGCGAGGTTTTACGGGAGCGAGCAGCGCTCTTGGCCGCACAATGCCGACGTAACGAGATGATTACAGGCGTCGTCGCTGCTTTTGGAATCCCATGGATCAGCGGCGGCCCCAACACGGAAAATGCCTCTCTCGTGATTCGGGGCCGCGCTCTGGAAACAGATCTCCGTATCTCGGTTTAAGTGGCTCCGTAAACGTTGAGGTCGTGCGGGATTTGTCCTGCCTGCGTGCGGGATGAACATTCGTATTCTGGATACGTGCTGCTCTATGCCGTCTCCACAAAGAGTCCTTACTTGCAAAGGGAGGATCCGGTATGTATGCCCGGGCTGTATCTCTTAACGGAGGGGACACATCCACTTCCGGATGTTCTGGAATACGAAGCCGCAGCGCCGAGCGTCTTGCCCGCCTTGGAACCACGCTGCAGTAACGATTATCGGTAGAACTGTGCCGTGGTGTAAAGCGAAATTGTGCGCTTCGTGGCGGTTATATGGTAAGAGCGACGCGGGAGCTACTGAAATTGTCGGGACTAAGTTTGAATACGTCTGATGCTCGATAAAGTACGCGAGGTGTGGATACGGGAGCCAGATGTAAATCGTACTTTAATTGATCTGTTTTAGGATATATTGCTTATTATTAATTATACTTAACAATATAATTTCACGTGAGAGTAAATTACTTTTGTCACTTGTCTTACGAGGTTTTTAATTGGAATGGAAACTTTGTACGGATGCCGAATGTCCAAACTATTTGTTTGTAATCATACGAGATAATTACACTACATTTATTATAATATCCCTTTGTTTTTATTCTATTGAGTATTGATTATATTTAAGAAGATTGGCTTTCTATATTTACACTTTCACTCATAGTTCTTATTTCTAGTTAATTTACTTAAATTATTACTATAAGCGTATAAAACTTGAGCTAATCATTTTATCCGATTGCTCGGAAAATGAATATACAAGTACATTCGAATCACTCGGTATGCATCCTCATTCCTTACTAAAATGTACCGAAGTTAGTCATTTATTTTTCACTCAATCCTATCCAACTGGTTGGACTGAACTGAAGCTTATATCAGCATCTTTCATCAAAACCTAGCAATGCTTCTCAACTCAAGTTGATGTACGACGTATCCTCCGATCTATGTTCATTCTACCTCATTAGTGATTATTTACTTACGTACGTAAGCGACTGTCCAATTCCACGCCCAGAACAGCATACACCTCGAAGGCTCGCACGGTGTGGTCGTTTCCAGAAACAAGTACGAAGCGGCGTAAAATTAACGTCGCCTGCTGTGTCTAATTACGTGTAAAGCAAGCGATATGGAGGACGTTGAATCATGCACAGTCCTCGGTCTCGTTTTGCATTCGCATCACGGCAGAGGACCAATAGATCGTGTTTCTCGCGAGGAAGATTCCGAGAGGCAGGCAGCCCGTTCAAGCCCGGTATGGCGGCTGTCACGCGAACTTGAGAATAAAACGAAGCACCGTGCTTTCGGGTAGCAACAGCTGGCGCGAACGAGAGAGATATCCCTCCTCGGAGGTCCCTCGGCCGCGTCCTTCCACTTTCGGAGAAATCGAAGGGAGGGACCCGCGCCTGGATTCTCGCAACTCACTCAGAAACCAGCTGACGTTACGACCCTTCTAAGGAGGAGTCGAGCACACCCCCTTTTATATCCCTTCGATATCGAAGGCCTACGTCGGGCAGCCGGTGGTGCCGAGTGCCGAGGAGCGATCTTCAAATCGACATTTGCCACATTTTCAACGCGATTCTTAACTCCCTTCGAGAGGATCTTCGTGTTGGATCGATGATTTGTTGCGATCTTTAATGTGGATATTGTAAGCAGAGCTAATTTGTGGATTACTCTGTTTGAGGAACCTGTTGTTTAATGTGATATGTTAAATAATTGATAGGCATATAGAATGAATTTTTCGAAATATCAAAGTTCTCTGACGTACCAATATTGTTCAGCTGAAGCAAAGTAGTAATCGGATAGAATCCGAATATGGAAGAATCGGGTAGAATGGTCATTTCTTGTAAATCAATTCGCAGACGTCGTGTTTTTGTTAGCAATCTGTGGATAGTATTTACTTTGTGCGTTTCCAGTAAATTTATATTTAATTTTTTAAAACTTAATACCTATGCTTAATCGCACAGAATGCTGCTATTGGGCATCCTCCTTAACGATATTCTTCAAAGTTCATCGATCGGCAAAATTAACATCGCAAATATCATTAAGAAATAAGATTGATGAAACTAATTAGTGCCTAGCTTCTGCTTACGCGAAGAAATAGACGAACTATTCTGCATGATCTAACGATACATAGCGGGCAATCACTTTCCACACTTAATAATTTCTTCATCCGGTTATAGTAATGCAAATTTTCAGGCGTTAGAACAACAATGCGCGTGAGAAAGGCAATAATTGTTCACCACTTCGTGCGTAACTCAATAATTAGAGTTTATTAAATTTTAGAAATAAATGTAAATTAGAAAATATGAAAACTAAGTTGGTGAATTAAGCCATATCATAATAAAAAGCGTGAAAAAAATTGGACACTGGGTTACATACGTTACGTATAATTACGTACGTTTAAGATTGGACTTAACAAAAGGTTTCTAGGATAGATCTCAATCGATGGTTGATTAAGAGAGAACGAGAGGTTTTGCATTGCGTTGCATAAAAATCGTACAGAAAGCCGAGTGTTTGCAAGATACAGGGAGACCCGGCGATGAGAACTGCATACGATCTCATTTTAAGCCGGTAAACCAGACACGGTATCCAGCAGCTGCATCTGGGCCACCATCGAGAGCAAACAACGATATTCGCGACTGCAGCCCAACTCGAGTATTTGGCAGAATTGAATCCGAGAAGAAAAACCGTGGCTCTGTGCTTCTATTGCCGGCCGTAAGCAGAAGTGACGCAAAAAAGTTCAAAGATCGCTTATCTTCGCCTACCACCCACTTTACATACTGAATCATGAGTAAATATTATATAGTAATGATTTAATTAATTACTATATACTAATTTAGTATTAGCAAGAACTTAATTAATTATAGCTTTATCGTGTGCTTGTTGCTTCCAACTCGCTGAGAGTAAACAAAAGTAAATGTCTGAATTATTAAAACAATCAATTTTCTCTTGAATAGTCTTATTCTTACAACGTTATAATATGCAACTATTTCTTAAAAATTGCTATGTTATCTTTCTTCAATCCCGAGACTTTCGCAAATATTTATTGCATGTACCTATCTATAACCTTGCGATACGTCTAGTTTTCACCTTTTACCACGAAAAGATGCACGACTAAGGATATTCTTTGTACATTCTTAAATAAATAAATTTCTTGAGGTCGGAGTTTAGCAGTTGCAAAGTGCTCGCCGAGTATTGCGGAACAAAGCTGCCCCGAGTAACAATAATACTTGGAACTACCGTGAAAGTCATAAAGCGAATCTCACGAGATTATGGGCTCCTTAATTAAATGGTGCACCGTCAAACGCTACTGCTTCGGGTATTCATGCATGCCCGAAGATAACGTAACGCCTCTTTAATTTACATCTATGGGGTTAATTTCGTAGCATGCCCGCAAAGGCCCAATTCGCGAACATTGCGCAAGAGCTTTCGAGCTTCACAATTCCATACATCGATGAGCTTCCATTCCGTAATTGCGAGTATCTCCCCGGAGTACCCTAACGATAACGCTTCCGGCAATAGCGCGGCTGCATTGTACATTAGCAGATCAAGTTCCGTGGCAGCTAACCGAGGAATCCATGATTGTCCTCATGAAACAAAGATCCGTCTCCCGCGGCCCTACTTATCAGCGTTGCAACAGTTGGAACTCTAACGCAATCCTGAAGCAACTGTCGCCAGTTTCTGCGGTGTAATTCCCCGTGCTGAAGCTAAGGAACTCCGCCTCCCGTAACGATTCGAGCAGCCAACTGATTCACCGATGATAGAAACTATTTCTTTGTGGCATTTTTTTTTATCCTCGTGTATCGTATTTGCACGCGTAATACGTTACATGAAATATGCAGATATCGATTTACATATGCGATGATGGATTTTGCACCAAACATAAGTCGAGTTGTAAGCCTTTCTCATACTAAACTGAAACGAAGTTACAGATTTTAGTGAAATAGAATACCGTAAGTTCATATCGATATAATAATTCATATTTTTGAAAGCTTCTATAACGAGATTATTGAATGACTTAAAATTCTCTAAAGCATTAGTCACAGCTAACGCAATAAAAACATTGCTCCAAGCATTATTCAACATTAACGATGATTAAATCTTTCGAACGTTTTTGAGAGCTAAGAAGCCAAGAAAAGATTAATAACTGTGAATCCTAGATTTTCATGAATGTCAGAAGTTATAATATTACACAGCGATTCTTGTCAGCGCAAAAATTCGTTTTCATAAAAGCTTGCAAAGCGTACTTTCTCTATTTCCAGCATCACTGATTTTACGAAGAAGTTTCACAAAGGTAATAATGGCCGGAAATCAAGGTTATAATGCAATGCTGGGTATTGTTACTCGGCACGTGAGAATAAACGCAGCTGCAATTCTGAACGTTGACTTCAGTGTGGGAAAATTCCGTTGAATTGGCGTTCAATTATCGGAAACCTTTCGGCTTGCTGACTCCGCGTGCTCTTTTATTTCTTGACGCCGCTATGTACTTTGAATCTACTCGCTCGCGAATTGCAAACTATGGTCGGCTACGTGATCTGTTGAAAATTTGATAAAAACGAACATTCGACGTTTTTTCAATCCTCTTCCTCTTCTTAATTACAGCAAATTAGCATATCCACCTTATAAAAGTAAATTACGTAAATTCCTTTGTATTCAAAGACTTTCAGTTATTTATCTTACTATATCCTCATTATTATCCTAAACAGTAACACATCGAATATACGCTCTACACTTCCGAACAGTCACGGTGGCGATTCAACCGATCTACGTTTCGAACATTCAGCATCGCATACTATTCTTTCTCTTACACGAGTTCTCCATTCCTATTAGTCCCAGTGCAATCTCTATTCCTCTATACTTATCACCAAACTTGTCTCCATTATTTCAAACGTACATTCAAGCATTCGACGTCGCACATCCTTCTATCTCCCACACTGATTCCTCGTCTCTTCTATTAGTTCCAATATATTCCTCTATACATCCTATCGGAACACTTCTCATATCCCCGTATACCCCAGCCTCACCATTATAAAAGCGCATTTCCCTACCGATAGCGGAATGAAAAAAAACCGCGAGGCACCGAGCAAGATCGATTATCGGAAACCTTTTGGCCTATGCCGTCCCATTCCCCGTGCTCTTTTATTTTTGGGAACCGTCGGCCACTTCAAATCCATTCGCTCGCGGGGGTTAGTAGCTCGCGACTCGAAAAACATTGTTGGACACACACGGAGGGAGGGGGGAGGGGTCGCAGGAGCGTGCAGTACGGTTGCGCAAACTCGATTAAAACGAGCGTTAAGCGATCGAGCGCCCGCGGGGGTGGAAAGCGCACCGCTTAATAGGGTGTGATAGATCGGGTAAATTGCATCGGTGCTAATGGGATTGCACGCGATGGTGCTATAACCATTACCGTGGCCGTAGAGACTGGTATCCATGCCCGAAACCGCCCGCCCCTCTCGTCGCCCCACCCTTACAGAGCACCGCCGCCGTCTCGTTCCGTCTTTCTCCCTTACCCCTTTCCATCCTCGAACGCTGGAATAATGCCGCTGGATTTAATAATCGGCCGCGACACCATTTTCCCGCGACGAAAGTCACTCGTCCGTCCGCGATCGGCCGCGAGAATTCGATCGGGTTTGTTGGCTTCGAATGGCATGGAGCTTTTTAATGCCGAACCTACCAGCCACGTTCTGGACATATTTATACGCGCCTCGTATATGCTTAAAGAAACAGGCGATGTTGTAAATAAGACATCTGAATAGATCGATAGAACGATTCACGCTCTGCGGTAGAATCACGGAGAATTTCAGAAAGTGTGCTGCTATAAAGTGCAACGAATTTTCTAAGAAACGCTTGAACGGTCATTTTGATCGCTTTGGAAGGTTTAGTGTTAATGGAACTTTTTGTGTATCTTTGGAATAAAAGCTCCTATTGGTACATAAATACAATAAATGGGATGTTTCAACCACTCCGCGTGGTCCTTTTCAAGCTGGGAATATATACAGAGAAAAAGCAACAATTTTTAAGTGCAAAGCGAGCGAATAATATTTATACCTATTGCGAGTTGTTTATTAACATATTTTTGGTATGTGATGTGATAATCTTGTGAAGAAATAAAATGTATAGTATGTCCTGCGCGGCTGTAGACACTTTACATCTAACCTGCTTTTGTTTCAATGTTATTAAACTACTTAAGAAATGCTCTCTGAATGTATCCGAGGCTTGAAAAGCACCGCGTGGAGTGGTTGGAACGTTGTATTTAATGTAAGGAATAGGAACGCTTATTCCGAAGATACAGGGTAAATTGTTTTGTTGACAACGAGTACGAGTAAAGTTTGAATTTATTATCTCTAAAGGAAGGTGAATCGATTCTTATGTTATTTATATCGTAGGCTGTGAACACTGCCATATTGACTTGTGAAATTTTTTTGAATTCTTTGGATAAATCGCGGATTCTTTGGTTTTAATGAGCGTGTTAAGATTAACCGAACTTTTGCTTTGTTGCTATATCAAGTTTTTTGAGGAAAACCAACGTTTTATTACCATGTTTTACGCAAGGATTGTTAAAGGTTTATGCTGAGATTTTGATTCAGCATACATATACAATAGACCAACAGACGCTCTAACGAGTTTTTCTATTTCTTGGATGAAAGTTAGACCGGTATTTTACAATATGCATGCTGCTTAAGGAATCTAAAAATATGCCTCAGAATCAACGAGTCCCTGCAACAATTTATTAGCTTGTTCCTTTCAAGGATACAGTTTGCTCGCTGGAATGATTTTATTTTAAAGAATTTCCGATGTATACACATCGTAGTCCGATAAACATCAGCTATGTGTTAAGCAGAAGTTTACAATCTTGTGGTTATTGTTTTAGTAAAATTGATCAAAAAACTTGTGAATGGTAAGATTTTCGTATCGTACACCTTGTTCGTGATAAGACAAGTGCGAGCAAATTTAGATGCAAAATACAAATGCTAAGGGCCATGTCTGAAAGTATTTTAGAGTTTCACCGTCTGCAGTAATTGACTCAACCAGAAATTCTGCTTTGATCCTTTAATATAATAGGGTGATGCATTTAAACTTATTCATGGGCCGACGGCCTCGATAGATCGAAATTCTATTCGAGAGCAGTAGGAGGGAATTCCCCGATAAATTTGGCATGAAATTTCAAACTACCGCTAAAACGATTACGCCGTTTGGCCCCGGGGATCGTGTCCAAATTTTGAAGCGCAGCAGACTGGATCGTACGTCATGCACGATACGAATCTCTGACGTGGAACGGGAAATACTGTCCTTTTTGTCCGATATAGTTATGTTGGCTACGTTTGGCTTACTAAAAAAGAAAACAACGCTCCGGAAATAGCTTTGTACGAACACAGTTATAAATATTTTTAAAGATTATAACTTCTGGAGATTTATTTTTTTCTAAATTCAGCTGTAAAAAATGTTTGCTAATACTTATTGTTATTGTTTAACCGCTTAATTTTCGAGAAGCAAAGAAAGCAAAAAACAAACAAACGACTAATATGAAACTAATATGAAATATATACTTAAATAAAATACCACGTTACATATTGGTCGCTTGTTTGTTTCTTGCTTCCTTTGTTTCTCGAAAATTAAGCGATTTCTGTCTCCCTAGAGTGGCTTACTCGCTTATTGTTTGGTTCCCCTCGCATCTTGCTTTTTCCTTCTTACAATGTTTTACTGCAGTCCGCCGCACTGAGTAATCATGTCGTTAATATTTACGAACGAAACAAAAGACATGGGGAAACATTCGGATGTATGTAGAAATTGTCGATTTCAGAAGTAGGAGAAGCAAGAATACGTTGAAGATTCTCCCGATCATTCGTCGCGCGCCGTCAGTTTCAATCGCCCCGATCCCAAGGGACGCCCGCCCGGATGATACGATACAATTGGACCTGCACAAGCGACTCGACGTCCCGGCAAATTCTCGTTTCGCGAATCCTGACTTATCATAACCATGGCTGACAGGGCTGATTCATATATTCGGCGTAATAAGTACAGTGCACAAGGCTCACGAAATCGTCTTACGTTTCATATACATACTTACTTCTGTTATCAAACAATTGGCAAACGAAACAAAAATTTTGGGATTAAAACCGATACTCGGATTCTTGCATGTAGAATGTGAATATTTGAATTTAGCCATGTCGTCGCACAATCTTCTCTCACCAATGGACAGACTTTATAAGATATAATCATCGCTGCATACTACAATATATTACAATGTGATATATTTCTACAATATATTAAATGAAGGCATTTATCTATTCCCTATTCCCGCGTTAAAATAAAAAGAGAAACAATGAAAATAATAAGCATCAATTTCACAAAGCTATAATAAGCCTCGATCGATGAAGTTCGTAATACAGCCATCTCCAAAAAAGTGGTGCGCAAGTAGATCAGAGAAATCAGCGTTATGAGAAAGTTCCGGGGGTTGGCGAATTGTTCTAGTACGATTGATTCCCTCTCAGCAAAACATGAAAGACAGGGATAAAAAGACAACGCAGGGAGAACGTTGAGGGCGAGGACGATAGAAACAGCAGGACAAGGCGGAGAAAAATGAGGACGGGGTGGAAGAGCGGAGTAAGAGAGAAAGAGAGAGGGAGAGAGAGAGAGAGGGATTCATTGACATTTAGCGTGGCGAACAAAAAGCGCGGACGACGGGGGGACAATGGCTGTCGAATTCTTTGTCCTGGCCCCGGTGGATTTTTAATAACGGCGCAAAAATAATGGAGATACCGCTGCAACAATGGAGGTGGGCCCTTCATTAGAGGTTCCACGATCAAATACTTCTCTAGCGGAGCGGCAGAGCGTCGGTGCTTGGCAGCCGTGCCGCTCGCTGGGTATGGCGGGGGGACACGTTTTTACGGATCATCGGCGTCGAACTACGTTTTGGCGCCTCTCGACGCCTCGTGTACCTCTCCTCGCTCTCTGCCTTTCGCCCTTTTCATCCACGGCCTTCAGCAGCGAGAAAGTCGAATGCGAGATAATCCCGACTCGCCGTGGGCACCTGGGACGGAGTTGTCCACGTACAATCTCTCTCTTTCTCTCTCTCTCTCTATCTCTCCCTGACTTACATGTCGACACCTTTTTCCTGAAAGGGGTTATTCTGGTTTCTCGCCATCAACCGTGTATGCTACTACGTGCCCTGCTTGCGTTTCTTCTGCAGCATGGACATCCGTAACGTATGAATTGCACGCAGATAACAACGAAGAAAAGCCAAGCTTTGTCCTCCAGGGGTAGACTTGTACAATTTTCTTATAAAATAGATCGTTTTGATCCCTCGCTGTTTATTGTCTATACATCCTTCTTCGCGCATACACGCTGTGTACACGTTACTTTCTCACACGTTTTTTGCATACAATTTTCCTGCGTATGTAACGTGGAATGAACAAATCAAGAGTCAGTGAAGAATACCAGGGTGAATAAAATGATGGAAAAAAATAGGATTATCAAAGTACCTTTGCGCAAATTAAATTTTGATGTTCTTTTTTACTTATATAAAGTGCTTGGCCTGTGTGTTATTGACATTCTCGTATGTGCCGTGCATAGTAATCGCGTTATACATGCAATACTGTTTCCCTTCGTGTGTCATTTTACTGTCTCATTATTATGAATATTATAAGAAAACGAGAAACAATAGCATTTAAGGTAGCAGTACCATGGAAAACAAACTTCCTAGATTTTCTGTTAATGAACACACACTATCGCGTTTACTTTACTTGCCTTCCTTCTATTTCTTTTATCCAACTTTTAGACACACAAAACTGTAATATACGTACGGTGTACAAGAATTGTGAACAGTGCTCCGGGAGTTTGCTGGGATTAGAGATTTTCCGCGCGCCGAGTGTAGGATAGGAATTCTTTATCATAAGAATAATGCAGCCTTAGAGGCGCACGACTTGGCCGCCGCCGTAAGAAAATGTATACAAGACGCATAGGAATTTCGAGTGTCCTAGGCTCTCGAACGCATGAAAGCGTGTGTCTGTGTATGGGAAAATAGGTGACTGGGGCACTGTCCAGTGCACTGCGAGATAGTAAAATAGTTTAGAATAGTATTGCAGTTTAGCAGTCTAATGAGAGAGAAGGCGTTATAGAGTGAGATTCTAGTCTAGTTCTTAGCGCGAAGTGTCGTGAAGGAGGTGTTGAGTTTTGGCGAGTAGAGTATTTGTTAGAGAATTTGATAGAGAGCTAAGAAGTACAACGTATCCATTTGTAAAGTACAACAACCAATTCTATACTAAACCTCAACTCTCATCTATCAACAATAGTCTCAATAATCTGTGTATATATTTTAACCTTTTTAATAAACCGTATTTTTTTCGAAATAAAATAATTTATATGCAATATAAAACAAGCCAAATGAAATAAATAATTTTATCACATTTGAAAAAATTTCCTACAAGCAAAAAAACCGACCTTTCAAGTTACTTATTTTTTTAATGACTTTTCAAATTACATATCTTTACCAACACCATTGTACTATAATACAAACGCTATATAATCAATTGTACATAAAATATTTGATGACGTGTATCGATCTATTTTAAATTCAGTTTATGTTAATACACAATTACTAAGTTATCAAAAATGTGCAAGCATTACCTTATTAGTTGATATTTATGTAAGAGGTATGAATAAAAAAAAAAAGAAACGAGATTCATATCACCATGTGGGCTGGAATTTCCAAATGAAACCTTGGTCAACGTTTCGAACATCACGCGTGTTCTTCCTCAGGACCCATTACACAAATATCTATCTAATAAGAGAATGCTTCCACATTTTTAATAACTTAATAATTGTGTAATTAAGATAAATTCAATTTAAAATAGATCGATACACGTCATAAAATATTTCATGTACAATTAATATTAATCGATGGTTCAACGAACAAATTTTGGTGCTATATAATCAATGATAAAATAAGGGACACGAAAAGAAGAGACTCGTAGGATGAGCAGTGCTTTAGGCAACTTTGATCCGAAACACCGATTTCGACGGCGTGTTAGCGGCCGCAGGGTCAAGGATCCAAAGTCAAATATCGGCGTCGAAGAATTATAGTCTACTGAGGGATATGCCCGGCTAACAGTATTGTCCGAATCTCTCCCGCAGTTTTCTTCTTACTGGAAGTCGAGGCTTTGTGTTTCCATGCCGGTTTCGCGGTGGCTGAACATGCAGTCAGCAGTTTCGCGACTGCCATTTCCGAACCTCTTTCCCGACTCTCTTCGTGGCTCCCTGGTTCGTGCAGCGGGATCGATACCGAGGAGATGCTGACCGATCCCGTCTCCCATCAAGCCTGAAATTTCGAGAGGGCACGTCGTTGCGGTTCGGAATACTTGTGAGATTTCGATGGGTTTAATTCGCCCGGTCGAAGTAATATACTTGGTTAGTACTGCAATTTATAGGCCAATGTGTTTATCTAATTCGATGGGTTTAATTCGTTTGTTCGAAGCAACATGCTTGGCTAGTACTGCAATTCATAGGCTAATGTGTTTATCCAGAGACAGTATTTGCGATACTGAATATATTATTAACTTAATGGTAAGAATATATATGATGTTATAAATGATATTGTGGTTGGTATTGAATCTCGTGATTTTCGAGAAATTGGGTTGCTCAAAGTGGTGATCGAATAATGCGTAGGATTAAAAAAAATAATATCGTATTCGTAGTAAGAGGATACTGAAAATTGAAAATGCTGGCAGTCAGGGATTGTGAAGATTACGAATTAAATAGTTCATAATAGTTTGACGCTTCGTCTTTGCGTATATAATCATCATATAAGTAGGAAAAAGTATTTGAATATTGTAACTAATATTAGTTACTAATTAGTACTAATAAAGTTAAGAAACCTTTTATAGTATAACGTGTTTGATTAGATATAAAAATATATTTGCCTTTCGATTAGTACGTTTCATGGTATTCAATGTATGACGAGCTGTTGATTAACAACTATCATTTTTTATATTTTTTGTACAACCGTTTCTAGTACCACCAGAATAACTGATAACTAATAATAATTTCCCATTCAACAGTAAACGATTTCATCAATACATTCTAAGCTTCCTAATCACAGTCGTGGATTTTATTCCATTAAAAATATTCCTAACAACGGTTCATGATGAAATCAAAACGTGCTTAACCTTTCTCGCTAAAGAAGGTTTCCCAGAAACGATAAGAAACGAAACATTTAAAACGACGATCGCTCGTCTATGTGGCCTTGTTATCTCGCAAACCCATCGATGTCTGTTGTTTCTGGGGTTTAAGTGGGGCACTTACCAAAGCTGATTTTGCAGAAGGGATCCGCGTAACCACGTAACTTTACGGCAAAATCTCTTAGCTCGGCCCTGATAAATAAATAGCACGGGAAGAGTCGACAAATATTTGAGCTCTCTCTCGGATACCTGAAGGTCGGAGGGTGGTGCGTAGGTAGTACGTGTCGCGGTTACTTCCGGCTCTTGATCTTTGATCCTTCGCCCTTGTGCCGACAAATGCCTCCCGGGAACCGAAAATCCTGTTGCGGTGGCTAACGGAATTCCACTTAACGTTTACTTGTCGAATACACAGTATTGAATCACGTGAGCCGATATCTGATATTTTCCAGGAATCCATATTTTACGATTTTATTATCAGTTTGATACTATCGTAAAAGTGGTGTTTATAAGATAAGATTTAGAACGATAAAATGGCACACAAACCAATTGTTTAAAACTATAATAAGCGATGTAAATACTGAATGAAACATAATTCGTGATTTTGACTTCGTTTAAAGACTCGTTCGGATTCTAATTATACTAACAACATTTATGGTAGAATATTTTAAACGTATGGATGACTGAAAACGAGTAGTTTTAAAAAGTTTGATAACACGTGGTGTTAAAACCATTAAGTAAATCACGTAGTTTCAAGTAGATATATATCGCATTTCGTTTTTAAACTCAGAGAGAATGTGACGTTTGTTGAAAATGTGGAACACCCTACTGTCTCGACAAAGGCCTTACATCGTTCCGTCGCATTTTTATCAAGCGGGAGCTGCGCGCCGCGTCACTTCTCAAAACACAGAAACGAACAACTAACGTAACCAAGATGCATGTAGGTGGAAAAGGGCGTAAACGCGAATTATGTCGCGCGCAAAAGGGATTATGGAAGCCGGTGTATCACTACTGGGCGCACTTAACTTCTCGTAAGGCCAGGACGTGCGGAGGGTGTTTGTTAATTCACGCCGCGGTGTCATTGTAAAGCGTCGTCTTCGTAGACTGAAATACACGGCGGTATAGCCTGCGGTATATTGCATTGCTTATGAGGTTTATACCTGGCGCTTATGAATATACCTACAGTAAGCTTCTGAAATGCACCCCAGTGCGGGCGCAGTGCGATCGTGGAAAATGCATCTGCACGTGCACTGTGCTCTATTTCTTCGTGGCCGTGTATAATGTCCACTTCAAATAATACATTGTAACTATTCTTTCTCCTTAACGGAACTTTTCCTATAGAGCACCGGCAGTGATTGAAAGAAGGTTACGAATTAATTTACTTTGTGAAGAGAACTTTCAAGGTTATCTTATTGTGGGTTTTCGACTAGCATATTTGAAATAATTTGAAAAGGAAGCAAACGGGATTTAATAAAAAATCTGAATAAACGGCGGCCCTTTTGTAATATAACTTAATTTAGTAGTATTAAATTAAATGGAAATAAATAACCATAAATAATAAATAAACAAATAAATAAGTAAAGAAGAAGTAGAATAATCGTTCTTTTTAATAATAAGGTTAAAATCACGTTTTATTCGGCTGAAAAGCCATTTTTAAATAAATATTTATTTAAAAAGTGACGTTTCGAACGCCCCGGCACGTTCCTTATCAAGCTGAAGAGAAAAGAAAGTACAAAGACAAATGGATGGAGCAATACTATATATAAAGATAGTATAAATAATTGATGTTATAAACAAACGCTTTTTGAATAAATATTTATTTAAAAAAGGCTCTTTACCCGACTGAAACGGTCCTTCAACCTTACATAAATGAAGTTAAATTAGACCTACTGTAATACAAATGTTTGCATTACGAATGTAGTCGCTCAAATAGAATGTGGTGGCAATGTAAGTAACCGATTACAACATGAATAAACATGGATTTAGCCTTGGATTTCAAGGGTTGATGATAAAAAAAATCTAACGGCTAAAAGATGACAATCAGTATCGACGAATCGAACGGCTCAGCTTAATCGCTACAGATAATTTCTTCTTGAATAAATGTTTTTCCTAACTATATTGCAATAAGTTGTATGAAACATAGTAGTCAGACGGCTTCCTCCAATTAAAATTTTGGATTATTATTAAAGAAATTGCTTACAAGAATTAGAAAATATCAAACGTAAAAGAGAACATACTATATGATTAAGATCGAGTGAAAGTCTGTATATTGTTTAGTGCTTGAGACATGGAAATACGCCTTACCATTAATAAGCAATATAAATGAAGTGATTTATTTTGCGACATCCTGTGCGACAGGTGTATGAGGAAACAGGTATACAGCTGACTTAGTGATTTGGGATGCGCCGTATGTGCAGATCTTAAGTCAAACACTTCTGGCAGTTGATGCCGAAAACTACAACGCGTATCTTTACGATGCGCTTTTTTATCTGCTCTAAGATTCTTAGACAACTTCAGATTTGTACGATGAATTATATTTAGCAGAAAAACCATTAATTATGTCTATAATACGACTAAGCAGTCCACTTTCATATATTATTTCACCATGATTTTATCAGTAGATACCGAAATGTAAGTAAACAAAGAGTTTTATGTGGCGTAAGTAGTATGCAAGTGATAGTAGTAATAGATTCGTGTGGCGTGAAGATGTACGAGAGATGGGGCGAGACAGATTCGAAATGGATTTGTGTGGATCAGGATTGTGTGTTGAATAGCAGGCGGACGTTGTTTAGCGGTTGCGGAGTTACGAACCGAGAAGACGAATTTAGCGATTCGTGTACTTCGCGTTAAGAATTTGATACATCATTTAAATTTCTTGTTTATACTCAAATATATTTTTCTATGATCGTGTTTATAGATTAATAAACATACATATTCATTACTTTTATATTGTCAACTAACTTTATCAACACTATTGCCAATATATAAATTATTCAGAATGGATTCGTATGCTGCTCGAAAGATGGGAGAAAGTGATGGCCAACGATGGACAACACTTTAAATCGTATACGTATAACCAGTTTTTTATAATAAAACCACGAATTAAAAAAAAACTGGCAGAAGCAAAATTATACGCCTGATAAGACGACACGTAAATAGCATAATAGCGCAGACTTTTCGACGCACATAGGTATTTAACAGCTCTCATCCCCCCCTCCCCCGACCACGGCGTCTTTCTCTTCATCTCCTAAATTTGAGAATTATCTGTAGGCACGGCAACTCTGACAATTGTGGGCATGGCTTCTGAAAACTTTGCTGCGGCAGTAACTCCATGTCAAGCCGAATCTCGCGGATATTACATTGACGCTGCAGATTACCGGGCCGAGCCGGAGTTTGCTCGGTACATATTACGGGCCACCCTCGTTCTCGGTATGTCAAATATTTAACCGAGTTTCAACGCGGAATATCAAATGGGGCGATCGATAGAAGTCACGGGCTTTAGCCACGAGTCGGACGTAAGTTCCGCGCACGTGAGTATCCCCTCCCCTCTCGACCCTTTTCCTTCCCTTTGACTCTCCCCCTAGCAGCCGAGACAGCCCTCTCTTCCGCCGTCCTTTCTTTCAGCTCCTTTTCGCCGTGCCACCTCGACGACCTACGCGCAAAATCGGGAATATTCCTCCCTCGACAAACATGTCCCTATTCTTCTGACTTACGATGCGCGTATAGCCGACGGATTTAGCGACACGCGATGATCGGTACGTGAGGGAAATCCGAGACGCGCCAAACGACGTGATCTCGAGGAAGCGATTCCATCGATTCAACCCCGATCTTGTCGTTGTAAACATGATACGTCCCAAATTTGCTTCTGTAATAAAATTCTTGATATTCGGGAATAAGACTATTAGGGAGTTTTTCTTTTAATGCGATTGACTTTATTGCAAAGATGAGGAATAGTTAATGTTTTTCTCCGTTTAAGAGAAATAGCTTGATGAAGTGATAAAGAATAGAATTGGTTATTGGTTTGTTTTAAATTTCACAACGTAGATTGGCTTGGGAAGTGGGAGCTCTTTCTCAGCTTGCATAAAAAGTACACGACAGTTTTGCTGAAGTTTAAGTAGAAACAGGAAGTATTCTGATGCTTAGTGGTAAATAATCCTCGAGGGTATGGAAGATTCTAAATATTAAGTTAAATCACGTATATACGTAGTATCCCACGGTCAAAAAATACGTAAATCAAAGTGACGAGTAAACTAGACACGAGCTTTATCCGTATCCAACCCTCACATCGATGCGAGATAAGAGAAGATAAGGACGGATAAAGTCAAAGTCTCTTTTAGTAGCCTATTTTATTTGCTTGAAAGGCAATATCGTCATGGTGTCGTAACAAAAAAGCAGAGAACCAGTGGGGCTGTGTAGCAAGAGAAGGAGCAGCGGGAAGAATTTTGCCTCGGGCTCTCGCCGATTCATAACTCTTTCTGTGAAAATAGGACGATCTTTTCAGGTCCATTTTCGTCATCGTCCGACCTAGCCCTCCCTTTCCCTTCGGTGCAGCCATCGAGTATTCCTTACAATGGGATCGCTCGAGCGTGTCGCCCCGATATCTCTCCCTCGTATCGACGACCTCGACGACGATGGCGACGTCATCTAGAATACATCGGAAGCGCCGAAGATCTCGAGCTCCCCTCCCGACGTCCTACGTGCTGAAGGATCTTTAAAGCTGCCGGAAAAATCAAGGCTGCTCGTTGTCTTCGTGTTTTCAATAACTCGACGAGGACCCCGTATTCTGTTTGCGACAACATAAATCTCGATGATTGTACCGGTATTTGCAACGATACACTCGATAGGGTTTGGGGTTGTCGATAGTAAATGACGTCGGTTCCTTTCGTTGCTGAAACTTGCGGATAGTATGTATTGGATTACATACACAGTGACGCGGGATGGAAAGATCGTTGATTGTTCAAGCTTTTTGAAATCGTGCTAAGGAAAACTTTATGACTACGTGGATGCTTGCACTGAAATATTTTAGACTAGATAGATTTACATCCTTAAGATCTTGTTTCTATAGGAGACGATGGTATAATACATTAAAGTTTAGTGTCATATATAAAGGGTGAGATTAAATAAAAACTCGTTGAATTAAACAGACAAACCCACATTTCAGCGTACATTTCTTTTAAGTACTATTTGAACTGAAGTAAGGTATACATGTAGTAATTTAAAATACGGTAAATAACTTATACAGTAAAATTGTAGAATCGTTCTATGGAGCACGTACGCGCGCTTCACACTTAAATGTTTGAAATTGATCCTAAATAACCAAATTTTCATTCAAATTTCATAAAAGGTGAAAGCAAAAGAACTCATTCATAGCTAATTACTCTTTTCTGTCGTTAACTTGTATTCGCAAACGTGACGCTACTTTCTACTCTGTACTATTATGGGTACCGGGAAAAATATTGTTTTTTTCATTGACCGATTTCGAGGATTAGTCGCATTTTGACTACTGTCCTTTGAAGACGTGTTTTGTATTATTTTGGTGACTTTATTTCCCAGGGGTGTATTGTGATTTGTAAAATTAAGGTATAGTGCTTTGATTTACACTAGATCAATTTTTACCAAGCGAAGAAATTTTCTTTATTCAAAATTTGATGTTTTATCATTTTGTGAAAAAAGAGGCTGCAATAACTGTCACTAAAAACATTTGTGCTCTACTTACCGATTATTTGGATGTTCGCAGTATCCAAGATGGTTCAAGAAATGTCGATCGGGAAATTTTGGTTTGAAAAATAGCCCTGGAAGTGGAAGATCTAGAACAGTGAGCAATGCCATACTGAAATCGAAAGCAATCTAACTTTATCTTTTAAAAAAAATTACGAACAACCTCCGATCTCGTAACCGTGTGTTCGAACAAATTCTTAAACAATCGGGAAGGTGTGGACATAGAGCAAATAAATACGCACGACAATAAAAAAAAACCACATCCTTTTCCAGTACTCCTAACAAAACAGATCAACAAACACGAATCGACGCAAATACCTCAGACCACCGAGATACAAGATCGTTTACCTCGATACGCACCGCGCATATCCAATGCTTTGGGATCGGGCTTAAGCAACGAAGCTCAATGTAACGTGAGAGTTCGTAAAGCGGGGTCTGAACAGGGTTGTAGGTCAGCCGATGCAAAGTAAGGGAAATACCTCGGACCGTGTGGAGTCGAGATTAACGTCGTTGCTCAACGTTCGTGATTCGTGCGGGCAATGGAAGCGAGGGCACGAGGGGCCAAGAGGCAAGAGCGGCAGGGACCACGAGAAAAGACAGATGGACCGCTGAACTCGGTGGATTCGACGAAGCAGATCCCTCGTCCGCTCTACCTTATCGATTCTGGAAGCCAACTCGCGGGTGGTCCCTCGACGTCTACACGATCTTCCTCCTCATCCCTCCTTTATTTGTAGCGAAGGCGGCACGAAAATACACGGGCACCGGCCCGCGAACTGCCCCCAGGGGGCGGACCCTTCCACGTGGGTGGCTCTCGCGTGCCGGGCCCTAATACGTTTCTAATTGAAATGTTTATCGGAAAGTTCGAGGAGCATCCTCGTCGAACGCTTCGGATGGATCCCCGATAAACCAGACGATTTATGACTACAAAGCGAATTAGTTGGGTAGGACTAGGTACCAACGTCTTTCGTCAGTGGGCATAAATATACTAGCGAATACTAATAGCGTAGTACCACCGAGACCCATTGTCATACCTACCTTGTATATTTAGGTATTGGATTTGTAGAATATAAATGCGCATAAGAGTTTCTTTTCCTTTATGAAACTTACTGTACTGTGTGTCTATTTTTGGTTACATCCGTAAACTTGATGTAATTAGATATATTATACATGTAGTTAATATCTTACTCATAGTCAGTATAAGAAAATCTTTAGTTAAATAGTTTGTTTTCTTCCTACGAACGATAGATCAACCCAAAGCGTATCGCGATGCTAATATCGTCGATCGATCAATCACGAAGGCGGTGGAGCTGTTTTCAGGGAGCCACCGAGAGGATCGAGAGGATCAAAGCGAGTATCCAGCCTGGAACGTCGTCCATTGTCGCGTCGCGTGCGGATACTGGAAATCTTCTTTGAACGGCCGTTTTCTCGTCTCGCGAGGAGGAGAAAAAAAAAGCGGGAGAGACGTCTGCAGACGGCGAAATGAAAGATTACGAGGAGAACACACGACGCTGCGCGGCGCCTCGTCCTTTTTCCGCGGGCGGCCCTAGACGGGAAACCATAATCCAGCTTAACCGATCGCAGGCACGGCGCATGGTGGCACGTGCACTAAGGGGATGTTTGTCATTGCTCGTCGGCCTCGCGTCTTATGCCGCGCGTAATTGATTTTGCGCCGACTCCAAGTCCGTCTGGCAGTCACAGAGTACGTTGGAAGGGAACGAGTAGAGACGTCCCCGTCTCCCTTCGAATCATCACGGAACAGCCGCTGGTACAGTTCGCGACGTAAAGGATCCTTACTCTTGGACTTTCTCGAGGCAAACTATGAAGCGAAAGTTTGTTTATCCGTTCGATTTGCATAACGATTTTTACTTTTTATAATTTTATGAAATCGAGCAGTTCGATTTGTATACGGTTCTTACTCCACGTTGTTTTGCACGACAATAGGGAAATCAAAGTACGAGCGTTTGTTTATTTAGTTTATGGCATGGGTGGTGAGATAGATCTTGTGATTTTGTACGAAGGTAATCGTTAGATATTGAATAATTCTTAACATTCATTTTTTTTGTGGCAATAGTGAGACGACAACTTATTTTTCTGTTTAATATTCTGCAGATATTGTACGAACGATTCATGGCTTGTCTTAAATTAGCTGTTTTGTAATATGAATATAATATTTAATAGTCTAGAAGTAGTGCACAAAATTGCAGCCGGAGTCTTTCATGGAAAATCTGAACTTCTATCCACTAGGTAGTTAATGGGGCTTTGCTTATCCAAGCTACAAAATGTGTATTACGTTAAAAAAAGGGGTGAAGATAACTCAACCCAATTTTTTTCACGTAAAAGTCAAAGTTTCCGTGCAACATTTCATCATTGCCCGTTCAAACCTTTCTCCTTACCGAGCAAAACATGTTTACCATCCGATATTCTCAGGGATAATATAAATTTTCCACATTCACCACCTGGCCAACGGCCTCTCCCTCCCTTTATACTTTCAATTTTCAGCCTCCGCCGCTAAGAACGTTCACCCCTATCGCTTACGCTTACTTTTAGCCAGCCAATCTGCAGTATTCGCACAGCGTGAAAAAATCCAGAGATAATGGATGAGCTTTCCGTGGAAGTCCGGCGTTCCGTCGAGCACCGCAGGCGGACACGTGGCGCACTGTACTCTCGACGGTGGTCCAGGACGTCCACGTTGCGATCACGCTCGCCCTCTCAGGAACGCTTAGATCCCGTGCGACAAATTCTCAAGCGCGCCGCTTCGTAATTGCGATTTACGACCGCGGTCCTGGCACTGGGCCTCCCCTCTTCTCGCCGGCCTTCCAGCGGGCCGGGCATTTAATGGCGTGTTGAATAACGGATTTATATACGGGGCCTGAAATACGCGGCAAGAAGCGCGCGATACCCGACGGACGTGTTTACGACGCCGAAAATACAAATTGCCACGGCCGTGCCTTCGCGGCCGCGATGCCGTGCGTCTCGGGATATCGCAGAAAAAGCGAGCCGCGGCGGATTCGGCGAGAAATAAAGGACACGCATGCTTCATTAAGCCGGTAAGTGCCGAGAGAGACATTAGATTCGAGTTTCTCGTTAACGAGTTTCGGAAGCGGTATATGCTCGGCCGTATCCGGTTACGTGGAGGCACTTTAATAACGCCAGCGACACTTTCAGCTCGTCCGGCCTGAAGGAACTCCGATTCGGCCTGGCCGATCAAATCTCGCTGCTCGAAGAAACGGAGAGTCCCTTTGCCGTCCGACGTGCCGAGGACGATGAGTACGTGAGAAAATGCTGTCTGGCGGGATCGGCCCGTCGGAAGTTTCTACTCGAAAATCTTTGAAGATACTAATTGGATTGGCCGTTTATAACACTGTGTATTTTGTATTATGGTACATTTACAACGCAGCACGTGTACAGCTTGATTCTGAGGTTTTTAACACTAAACATACCGATGCGATTAAAATGACCGGTCGGTTGTTTCTTAGGAAAATTGCTGTACTTTGTGAGAGGGCATTTTTTGGGATTTTCCATGATTCTACTGCAGAGTGTGAATTGTTTTATCGATTTATTTATATTTCTTTTTAATCCCCTTTTTCTTTAAGGATATATGTGGTATACGTGATTATGTCCAGAAAACGGCTGGCAAGTTTAGTGTACTATTGGATTTACTAAAGCGTAATAAAATTTTTATAATTTCGCTTGAAGCTTAATGCAACTTGAATGAATTTTTATGAGAACCGGATCATGCTGCATAATACTCCGCCTATTCGAAAACCAGCATTAGAACAATTCTACATCTGATATTGTCGTTTTTAGTTCCAGTAACATATCTCATACGTCTCGACGATGTCACAAAAAGCACAAATCTTTCTAACGTCGTAGTAGTTCGAGGTTCTTCGAGGAAAGGGATCACTCGGCAGACGATGTTCGTTTTTATCGGGAAGGAGGTCCGGTCGCGCATGGGACGCAGCTCCCCGAAAAAAGTTAGTCGCCAACCGCGTGTGGCCGCCATCCAGACGAACGCGGGCATCGACCACGGAGGAAAAAACGGTACCCTTTCCAGAAACCATCGTAATGTTTCAAAGTGCAGTTCAAGTAGAGTTAAAGCGTCAAATGAAGATGAAGTTGAATTCTACAGATTCGGTATAACGCTCTGACGTTGCTCGTAGTTTCAATTAAAACAGTACGAATCACGGTTCTGTGCATGACAAAAAAAGTGTTTATGAAATATGTACATCCTCCAAATTCAACAGTTTATACAAAAATAATTTAAATGTATGTTTATACAAATAATCCACGTATTAACAGGTATTCGTACAATATGGCACTTACGAATTGTTTAATCTAACTTCCGCCTTATTTGTGATTTGATTATATCATCAAATATATTATATAAATATTCAATCTATCAGTAGTGTATTGCGGTAAGCAAAAAGTTTCTACTCCTTTGTATCACACACATTGTTCATCATTCGTTATTATCTAGCACAATTAGCTATACATGTATAACAAAACAACATGCATAATACACGCAGTTAACTACTTTTACTTTATATTATACACGTGTATTTGGTAGGAGGAAACAAAAAAGCGTATATAAAAACTATTTCAACACGGTACTACTAAGACTCTTCAAAGTAACAATACCTTTTGTCAATCAAAATTGTCCCGCGAAAGTTTCTTCTGATCACAGCTTATCCCAATCGTAAAGGTTATTTGACTCGACTAAACGCGTCGTTTCATGCAAATATCATATATTATCCTCTTTAAAGTAACCGTCGTGCGATCAAGATCTTTGGCGACGCACCTCCTATACAACGTCAGAGTGACTCGTCATGGACGTTAATCTCGCCCCCCGGAATAATAGATTTTTCCCGTGCCAAAAGCGACGTTTCATCGGGCAAGTCACCCTTCGATTACCTCTCCATCCACCCTTTCCTCGTGCTCGAATCGCGCCATAAAAAGCCAGGACCTGTCGCACGCCTCCCCTCGATCCTCCGCAGGACCGAGAGGATCGACGGGGATTCATGAACGAGGAGCGCAAGTCAGCCGGCGGTCGATCTGGTTCTTGCCTCAACGCGATGTCCGAGCTGCTGGAAAAACCACCGTATCCCGTGGCTATTGTTCGGTGGATAGATCGTGAGGAGAACCACCGTGTGGATTCGGGAGATACAGCAGAAAGGTGGTACTCCAGACAGAAAGTTAGATTTCAGGAAAAAGTCCGAGTATTTTTTGCGCACTTCCTACTTGTGATCTTCGGATTTTTTTTCGAGCAACGCGTATTTATATTGTAGTTTATATTGTACTTTGTGCGACTGAGAATGTAGGACAGGGAATCAGCTACATTACTACAAAGGAAAGTATAGGCAAATTTGTGCCAATATAATCATAATTTATATTTTTATATAAATATTTTATAATTTAGATTTTTTGGATTAAAGTCATTGCAAAAAGTCAACAAAAAAAGAAGTATGATGGTGCTTAACCCATTACCGTTCAGTATTCTATTTGTAATATAAGTATTAATTAATCCATTTTCAATGCTTTCGTGTATATTTATACCAGTGTCCCATTTATAATACAGGGCGCTACATGAAAGCTATGCATACTTTCAGATTTGTCTTCCCTCATGTATCATATCTCATTACATTTCCAAACGTAAAGGAGAATCAACGTTAAAACAAAAAATAAAAAATAAATAAATTATACGCTAAAAAGGACACCCATGATACTACATTCGTACCCTACTTATCGGACCTTCATATTTACATACACCACATATACGATAAATCGAGTATCAAAACTTTTATACTAAACAGTAGATCTCTGTCTAAACGACCTTTACGGCGTATCGTAAAAATCAAGCTTAAACCGAACGAAGCATAAATAAAGTTATAATTAACACAACTACATCGGCGAGGAATCCACCTGGGAAACAGCGGGCGCTGAGCCGAGTGACCTTTACCGCCGATGCTGAAAATTAAACGACGAAGGAAAGCAAGCGTAGAGTGCAGTGGTCGGCCGTGGAGAATGGGTGAAAGCTCCAGCGTGGGGGAAGGAAGGAGGGCGCGAGGGAGAGAAGGCGGGAGAGGGAGAGGGACAGGGAGAGAGCCAGTGGACCGGCTCGACGGCGTGTACTTGGCAATCGAAGGAAGCGATAAACCACGAAGACAATGCGAGCTCTCCATTGTCGGAGCCAGGGAGTCTGGGCCGGAGGGCTGTCTTCTTCGGCGGAGGTAGGGGACCCGGACGGCCAGAAGGAATACGAGAGGTAACGTCGCAAAGGTCCGGGCAAAAAGTAAACCGACTACCGGGGCTCCTAGCCCTATTGACTAACTTCAGCATTCAGCGGCGTCGTCTTGCCCCTCCCTTGCGGCTCCGCGGGCTCCTGCAATTAATTAGCTCCCGACCACGGCGATCGGCCTGGCCGATGTTCGACGAACTTTTAATCCCGGCCGCTCGTGACTCCCGGCCCTCGTCATCGTGCCCCTGCAATCTTTCCGCTCGCCGTTACTCCTCCCGCCACCCCCTTTCTCCCTCTCCATCTTTCTTCTCGTTCTTTAGCTCTTGCACTTCCTCCACCCTCCTCCTCCTACCCCCCCCCTCGTCTCTCTCACTCTCTCTTTCTCGCTGCTTCTCTTTTTCCAACTGCCATTTCCTGTTCTCCTTCAATCGCTCCTCGTCCTCTCCTTCCTCGTTTCTCCGCTCCTCTAATCCCCCTCTTCCATCCTCCTCGGTTTTCGACCTCTTGCCCACACTCGCGTGCCCTTTTCCTCTTGCTGGCCGATTTCGCTTTTCGCGTTCTTCATCCTTCTTCTAATCTCCTGGACTGGCTTTCCACGCTTGCCGCGTCCCTCCTGCATCGTTGTTCCTCCATTGGATGCTTAATCCACTTCTCTGTTTCTTTGCTCTTCCTTTTTTCTCCGGGTTTCGCCCTCGTACTCCTATCTCGTGCGTAACGATCCTTTCTTCTCGCCGGCGGCTTCTTACCGCTCCCGACCGCACCGAGCGACACGTGCTCTCTCCCCGTCCCGATTCCTCCCTCGTCCCTCGCATTTTTTACACGGCCCGAACGGAAGATGCATCGCCGTAATTGCGGGAGGTAATTTCCTGATCAAAGAAACGGCCAGGCCTGACTTTAACGCATTCGCCGGAAATAACGAGCTTGGCCCTTACCGCATGACTCGAGAGGAAGTTTGCCCTTGCGAATTAAACCCTTAAAATGTGGTAACAAAACGATCCATAAATTAAATTAAATAGCTGTAATGTATGCGTAAAGTACGCGGAGTGAATATTGACTGATTTCCATGGAGATCGAGGTTTATCCGTAAGTGGGAGCAATAGCGTGGTGACTCCTATTAATCTTCTCTAGAGTAAAACTGTGTGGGAAAATTACTAGAAGAATGATGCGTAATGCGGTGTATAAAAGGAATAAGTAATAGAGAAAATCTATCTGTGATAAAGTATTTCTTCCAAAATGGATCATAAAATACATATACTTTATATTATATAATAAATGTATAAATACATTTATGAAATTCCTTGCGTCAATAAATTATAAGCTTATAACGAACGAAATCAAGCGCAATGAAAATAAATTTCATTCATCGTATTTAAATGCATTTCGTACACCATATAAACATATTACTTATGTAAACATGTAGTATAGTCGAAAAACGATTAAAATCATGCGTGAAGTTCCAACCGTATGTCACTGTATCGTACGGCGAAACCGAGGGACGCCCTTGTACCATGCTTTGACATAATAACCAATTATCCTTAAGCATGTATTGTAAATAGAGTTATAAACTAACTCGTTGCTCAGATCGATCTTTATTGTAAATACTATATAAAATTTATATAAAAAGAGTGATTCATCTTTAACAAAAAGTAGAATAACAATGTATTAACATTGAAACATTGAAACAATGACCAAACTCTGCAACAAAACACTTCTTGAGATTTTCCAAAATTTTATCACAATGTGTACATCGCTATATTGATCCATTAACGTTATATACATAAACTTCTTTCTCCTTCTTTTCATTAAGAATATATGAAGTACAGTTAAATATGTTGGAAAAATTGATAACAGACATTTAAAATGATTCCTTCTTTAAATACTCAAATAATAACTTCAACAAAGTGATCGGTTAAATCGACTGTCCTAAACTACAAGTAGATCGCTGTCGAATTACTTGAATATATGCACGGAACGTGGTTGACAGATCGACCGTTAACGTCCATCCAAATCGAACGCGCCGAACGACCAAAAGCTTCCCTTAATCCTAACCGTAGATCCTCTGGTAAAACCAAGAGACGTCGTTTCGCGTTGCGATAATAACCAATCTCTCGCGTGCACCAAAGCTGTACGGCTGCACCGATTAATGCCGTACTTTCCCGCTGCAAGGATCGATCGATTAGCTCCTCCATCTCTCCGTTCGCAACTATTTTTCGCCAGGTTTCCTGGAGGGGGGGCCCCACGTCCAGGATAAGTAATCGTCCCCGTCGGCTCGCCTCCACCGCAGGCGTTTTTCTTCCTCCAAGCCGCCGTACGGATTTGTCCTCGACGATAATCGGCGGGCGGATACCAGCGTCTCTCGCATTATCAATCCCAGGGAGGTGGGCAAGAAATCCGGCAAGTAAAAACCGGTCGATGCGTTCGAGGAAGTTTTCCCGGACGGACGAGGAAATAGACGACGACGCGAAACCCCAAGGTGAGGGCTGGGAGAAGGAGGGGGGAAAAAAGAACAGCGAAGCGCTCGTTTTCCTCGCGGAAAATATGATTCCCTTCCGACGCGAGACCGTGATCGAGAGTTTCCCGATTGGCGCGGGTGGAGGAGGGAGAAGGAGGAGAGGGTGGAGAGTGCGTTGGAAGTATCGGGACTGTTTGGATGCCTCGGGAAAATTGGCGATACCTCGTTACATTCCGATCTATAGTACATTTCCTTAGAAGACGCACGTGTGCGAATTAACACAGTTATACGCGTAATTGTATGTATGCAAAGACAAGCTTTTTGTCTCACCAGTTCATTTATCTATTCCTGGGGCCTAACTCGGGATAGTTGGTAATAATATCAATCAAACGCGAGAATACTGTTTATCCTCCGAGCCAAATTTTTACCGTGTAAATAAAAAGCGCGAGAAAATCGATGACAGCGCAAACCTCGAGTAGGGACAGGGAGTAGGGCAAGAAGAGGAGTGAATTGCTCGTTTTCTTCACGGAAAATATGATTCCCTTCCGGCGTGAGACGTTGATCGAGAGTTTCTCGATTAGGAGAGCTTCCCTCCACCGCCGCTCGCCCTTCTTTCTCTTTGAACGGAGAGATTTCTCGGCGCTTCGCGCGAGCCGAGGAAAAAGGGATGAAACTGGCGACCCACCGCAAACCGTGCGATGGAACCGGAGTTTATATTCCGCCGTTGAGAAATGTCGTATTGCGGACGCTGGAGGGGGATGGAAACTCAGAAGAAAATGTGGCGTGCTGAATGTCGGTCGCGCAAAGCCGCGGGTGAATTTGCGACTGCCGTGATATATGAAGGTCTACCGATGCTTTTTTTTCTTTATCCGGCTAGAATCGGTAGCCGTGCACGGGACCTCAGCAATTTGCGAGCCACAATGCGCTTCCTGCAAGCCCATTGCATGCGCATACTGATGCATATTGTCGCTCTCGTTGCATTCCGGATTTCTCCTCGCGTTTTAATCCAGTAACCACCGGCCTGCCAGTTTTAACGACTGTTTAAGTAGCGTGGTTGGTTAATTTGCAACGATACTTTCTTTGGATAAAGCTGAATTTGGACTAACGTTAAATGTTTCTTTGCGACCGTGATATAATCGATTACCGTAAATGCACGTAGTTGATATATATTAACCTGTGTTAAAGATTTGCATATTACTTTTAATAATAACACGTGATAATTGTTGTAGCGAGTACATTTGTTCTCTTATAACAACACTTCCGCTGATTTTTCTCGAGTTAAAGTTCTGTCGACGAGATTGACATTGGCGCGTGGGACATCATTTTTGGCCACGGTTGTGTGGCTTAACAAAATGATGAAGAACCGTATGAACGAAAAAAGTGCCGAAAAAAAAATCGAACCTTCGAATAATCGATCCCGGATTTAATACTTATTACTTTCCTGGATATTCGAATATGCTCGGTGTTAATGACTCGATGCATTCAGGAATGTTTGCATTGCGGATTTAGCGTAATTTCACTTTAATGCGTGCCCACGAAAAAAGTATTTAACGTGTGATACATACATTTAGATTACACTGATATTTTTACGTAAGCGCACGAGTTATCCGGAGATATTCAACTACTATTAGTTTGAAGGTAGGATAAAGATTTGATCGAACGCCACAATTTTTCTTTCTTAACGCTAATAAGTACTCTTGACAATAGTAATTATTTGTTCTGGTAAGCGCCGTCGGTGTCATCGCAAAACTTTCGGACCATCTCTTCATTCGAGTACTTACCTAACTACCGCCGAGGAAACAAAGCAAGAGAGCCAAGAGCCACTCTCCGTTAACAACTACTCTGCTTCGTGACCGCAAACTAATTTTTCAAATACACGGACATAGCAATTATCGAATTTTTCTCCGGATCTTGGGCCACTAATAACTCATTCTGCGAGTCAAGGATTAGCGAACTCCTCTCGTGGCTCGCCTCTTATAAGCGCCGTGCCGAAAAGAGCATCGGGGAGGCGGGTAAAGAGAGGGAGCGAGAGACGAGTCTCCCGTCCTGCTTGGGGTTCCCACCGCCGCAAAATTGCAAGGATGACCCCTGAGGTCGCAGGACTAATGTATGCGGACGTACAGTTCTTTACGTACTCCGTTCCCCCACCTCCCCCTTTTCTCGTGATTCCCTTCGTCCTTCTCGCCACTTCTCTCCTCGCGGATATGTCTAACCCGATCTTTTTTTTTACCCTTTTACCCCCTTGTGCATGCTCCGTGCCCGTGGAACTTTACGTAATCGAACCTCCCGTTCCGCAGAAACGCTCGGAGTAGTTCTTTGTAGAAGAGGGAATTCCTTAGCGGCGACCTTATGCCCAAAAGGAGAGGGAATTGTAAAGTACGTTTGCTCCCTAAGAGAAACAAAACCGGCAGAGGTGGAAGCACGCGGTTCTCCCTTCCTGAACTTTTGATTTTTCCTGAAGGAAGGACGAATATTATTTTTTGCACGTAACTTTGAGATCCATAATCTTTTAACAGGAACGTTATAAGACATCGTTTTCTCCTCGTGTCGATCGTCCTCTAAACGTTGAAAATGACGATTTTTTGGGGTCTAATAATATGTGAATTCTGAAGATTGGTGTGTAATAGATATATTCTGAAGCCATTCGTTCCTCAACAATCGTTTCTCTCGATACATCAAGAAATTATATCTGGGTATATTATTCATGATATATCCCTAAAATAAAGTCCATGTATGATTTTGCATATCTGTAGCGTAAATGTCAAATCAAATAATTAAAATAAGAACCTCGATCTTAGACTGGAAACAGTCAAAATAATTGGTCGATAATTTTTTGTAATAATTACCGAAAATTTATAACAATCTATTCTCCACTTTTCGTTTTTCATGATGTACATAGTACAATATGTCGAGATATGTCGAGATAATGATTCTCTTTAGTTCTCTGGTTATTCTCTAGTTTTAACTGTAAAAAAATGGGACAACCGCAAGAATAATGACGGCTTTAACGCTAAGCCTACTCGCCACTTTCCAGGTATATTTAGGTGTACCAAATATATCCTTGAAGAAAGCAAGAAACAAAGGAACAATGTTAATAAATCGATGTATCGAATCATAGCTTGCAATAAAATCCTGAAAAATGTCAGAAAATGTCCAGTCATACATCTTTTCTAATATTACCGGTATATTCGCCACCTTCAATTCATCAATTTTTACATCCAATTTTAATTTAATTTATATATATCATTTATACTTTAAGTTTCGAGCCACGCATTAGTGGCCAAAATTATTGCTTCCACACGACAATTACTCCAATAAGACGTGTGCGAATAGGCCGCCCGATAAGACTACAACTAAAAAATACAATAAATCTATCGTTAAATACTTCTAAGTGAGAAAAGGTTCGGCGTTCGTGATTGATAATTATACAATTTTTCAAAGAAACGATCGAGCCGGTAGTGTTGGGATCCTAAAGTGGCCACCAGATTTCAGCGTGCAATATTCCTATATTCCTAGTAAGTACCAAATCGAGGCTGCGCATCGACCGACCGCATTCACGCATAGCTCGGAACGCGAACCGCACGTCGCAAAGGGCGTTTCGGGTTGACTCGCGGCTCGAGCTCGTTTCGAACGGTGGCGCGATTATCTCTCGCGTATCTCGCGTAACGCAATTTGTAACGGCGGCAAGGCTCGCCTCCATCACGGCCGGCGGTCACTTTCCGTGATTAATGACGAGCTCCGATGATTTAGTGCCTCCGTAACGCGGGCAGCTCTATGCACGCGTGTCCGGCGGCAGGCCGTACGCGCGCCAACGATCGCGTGACTCGCGGAAAAGGGGTTTCGAAAAACGCCGAGTCGATAGCATTAACGATACTTTCGGGTGGTATCGCTCCACGAAGAGGGCCCTCCTGGTGCACCGTCAGTGCCGGATTTACATGTTCGAGGGCCCATCGCAATGTATTCTTTAACCCTTTCCAGCATACGACGCCATTTAGCATCATCCGTATAATCTGCTTCTACTATTCGAGTACCCCTAAACTGTTTTTCTTCAAAGTTTATTTTTTGTCATTAAAAAATTGTTATTTGGGATGAAAAGGGTTAAGGGGCAAGACTCTCGCATCGTCTAATTACCAAGAATAATGGTAATTCTCTTTCTAATATTGGTTTTGAGAACTGTTTTTGCAACGAATTTTATACTTATTTATTTTTATTGTGAGCGATTCAATGGAATTCAGAGGCGCGAGGAAAGTTTTCGATCAATGTAAATGTGAAAAAGGAAACGATACTATAATTAGAAATAAAATGGAAAGATGCATTGAATCAACATGAAAATGTATTTGTGCGGGGAATGATGGGGATGGTTGAGTTCGAGTATTTTTTTGATGGTGGCTTGTGTTGATAAGTGAAGACTCTGATTCTGCTCATTCAGACTCTGATTCTGCTCCTGTAACTAACTGCTCTGCTCTCTGTGACTCTCTTCTGGGCTACGTCGTTCTCTAATACCTCTGTATGCACACCTCTTATTCGTACACTTTCACACAATCATCGACCACGTGCATTCCTCAAAACCATGCGTCACCCAAAACAAAACCACGTACTCTGTCCCAATCGCTCCTCTTTCACCGCTTTATAGTACAAACGCTCTTCCTTCGTCCGCACGTACTTGAACTCTTTAGAATATTTATTCATTTTTACGCCGAACTATTTTCACATTCCCACATTTTTATAGTAATAAATATAAAATAAACATAAAAATACTCAATGCTCAAAAAAAAATATATAGAACTGCTGTATAAAGTCACATATTACTGCGGGCCGTCTGTTGGCCGGTTATGTTCTAATACATGTCAATACACTTAAATTTTTTGTTCCATGACCTATTTGATAATACGGTAAAGGCCGCAATGAATGATATTCTTAAAGACGTATGTATATAAGAGATTACAAATTTGATTTCAAAATTACATATTAATGTGACGGTTGTTGCCTTATATTTATATTAACAGCAAAATACATAGTATATACATATTATCTTTTTATGTTATTGTAATGTTTTAATAAAAGTATTTAAAGGAGGGGTATTAATTAAATAAGTTAAACGAGTCACTCTATTTCCTTATGATCGTTCTCAGTGCGCCCATTGTAAATTCTAAAAAGACGTTGTACTCTCCTTGCTATTCCCTATTACCATCCTTGTTCTTCCGTTTTCTTCTACTTTTTTAATTAATTTCAACAACGGCAGCCAGTGTTATTTGACCTAAGAGATACTATTTTTAAGATGAATTTCACACCACTAGAGCTACAACGTACATTTCACATGCAAAAACGAGAGACGATAGGCAAGATTTGTGTCTTTATCTACAACACCACCGTAGCTATATCCTCTTTTTGCAACTTTAATACCGCAGATGGTAACACAATCCCTTTTTTTTTTAAATTCATTTTCCAAGACCAAGACCAACTGCTAAGGTAATTTGATCTAGGATCTACTGTTTAAGGTGGGATCCAAACCACTAGAGCTACAGTACACATATAACATGGAAAACTAGAGATAATGGGCCGTATTCAAACCCGGGTCTTCACGTAGAATTCCGAGCTTCTATCCGCTACATCACCACAGTTCTCACCATAGCATTACTCTTTCATTTTGAATATATTTTTTATGATTCTTCTACAGTATCTATTCTGAATTACTACCAACTAGGACGCTTCACAGCTCGCGAAAACTAATACAGAATTCAATACTGCGAACAGAGATCAACCAAACCGAGTGGTACAATTTGCTCCGCGTCCAATCTGGTGACCCCATCGTCACGGAGCCTGGCAATTGCGACATTTGCGACACTGTAAATCCGCCCCTGCGCACGGTAGTGACGCGAAATTACCAGTGCACCTTTGGAACCGGGTCCCCTCGGCCGTGTATTCGTCATGGTAACTCGAGCCAGCCTTATCGGAATTGAATCGCCGCGCGGCAGTATTTTACTCTTCGAGGAGAGCCCCACCTCGTCGTGGACTACCCTCCGCCGTTTCTCATCGAATTCTCGCGTGATAAAGTATCGCGGGTAATGGCTAAGTAATCGACCGAGTAATTTGGCCGCGCGAAGGACCCTGCGGTCTCTGCGGCTTTTTGCGACGGAGGGAAATGTCTGAGAGGTGCTGATACGCGGATAGCCTCGTCGTGGAATGTCCTTCGAGCGAGGCGCTCGAGGATCTTGCGCCCATCCTCCCTTGCCTTTAGTCCTCTTAGCGCGGCAAAGCCGGCCAAAGTGTGTTTGGCCTTCTGCTACTTCGTCCGGGAATTTTTCGGCGTCCCCTAAGCGTTGTTTTAATCATCGAGGAAGAAGTTGATGGCATCAAAGACCGAATCTGGTCGATTTAATACCCCGTAAGCACTGTATAACCATTTTACTTAGGTATATGCAGTAACGGTAGTATCGCTTGATTTCAATTATCTGTTCATAAACAATTGTTTGTAATAAAAACTCATTTCGATTTACAGAAATCGTCGTTTGTGAAAACCTGATTTCTAATCTGAGTGATTTTGAATTTTCTTAAGAATCAAAATCTGAAATTTCGAATAATTAAGGAAACGGAGACATTCGTATTTGGCACGGAACAAAATCTGGTACTTACAAAGATAAGCGTTATGAGTACCTTAAGACCGGGTAAATTTCAAGGATAAATCCCCAGCGGCGCGCCTTCGGCAGACTCTTCATTGCGCTGAAACAACGCGATTCTCATCGCAAATCGGGCCGTTTGCCGTCGAGAGGAAAGGAGGCTGTCGACGGAAGCGGAAAAGTACGGATTCTGCGGCAGTATCGCGGGGTAACAACGAGCGAACGTCGTTCCGGATTTCGCAGATCGGCTTATCCTGAGCCACTGTGAGCCCCGTCGCAGCTGTCGTCCGGAGCGGAAACTCTCCCTGTCGTTCGGAATCCCAACTACGGTAACGTTCCTGTTGCGACGACGTCATTACTTATGCAAGCCCCACTTACTGCTCGTCCTAAAAGCCGTCCCGCCTCCCTCGAAGAATGCGTTCCTAACCGCACAACCCTTACCGGACAAAGGCTCCGGCATCGAAATGGTCCTTCACGGCGTTTGCTGAAATTTTTCGAATCGCAGCACCGAGATTATTCTCCGATGGGCGCTTGTTTCAGAAGGGAATGGGATTGTAAGAGAATTTGCGAGGTCATCGCTCAAGTGGTGGTGTCTGTTGTGCGGAATATAGAAAATAATAAAAATACTAATGTAATCTTTGAGAACTCCTCGCACCAAACGCGAGGATATTATTATGTAGCTAAGATTCAATGTGTTTTGAAGTATAACTTAGCAATTTGTTGGTTTTATCGGTTGATGTCTTCGATGCTATAAGGTCATCTATTTGTTTTTCTGTTTTGGTATGGACATTATCTCGCAAAGATTTTATCAATATTTTGTAAATATAAATTCCCATGAAACAAATATTTTATTTCCTTGCAGCTGTATGAAAAAAGCGAGAATATTTAGCGTCAGATACGTTGCCAACGTACATATGGAAAATAAATCTGTATGAAAAACATCAAATGTAGCGCTTTATTTTTGAATAAAGCAGTGCAGATAGATGGAAATGGATACGCAAGACAGTTTCAAATTACTTTTACAATTTCGTGCTGGGGTTAACGTTATTTTAATTATTATACAAAAGAAATATATAACGACGTATTATATTTTGCTTATGTAGATTATTGAAAGTGTATTACAATTATGACTTTACAGAAACAAAAATAATATATGCCATTTGCCTTATAAAAGATAGACTAAAACATTTAGATTTATTCGAGGGTATCAGAAAAAATGTATAAAATTAAATTGTATCCAAATTATTAATGAACAAGCATTGACTTTATGTGTTATATATATTTATATATTAATTTTATACAAAAAACTATAATCGATATTTATATTCCATACAAGATAATGGATTATTAATAAGTTTATTAATGATTTTCACAAAGTATAACAATGTTTTATTATAGCTAAAAATAATCATTAACAAGCTGGCACCTAAATCGCAGTAATACCTTATCATAGAATCTTCAACTGTCTTACTTAGAAAGAAGTATTATGTAGAAAGTTAAACGTAAAACTTCATCCTGAAGCATGAAATATAAACTTAGACCGTCTTATCCTCTCGAAGGCTTTACTCGAAGATAGATGACGCGTCTCCCCGAATCGAGCGTAACTCTTCGAAGTATAATTTATGTAAAGCCCTCGATAATCATTTACCAAAACACCCACGTCGATATAATGGTGGCGATAAACCCAGAGGAGTTGAGACTCTACTACTTTGTTTCTCAAACATACGCGATTCCAGAAGATTAAGCATACTGCGCCCATAAAGGGTCTTTTTTGCTGTCTGCTCGGTAAAGAAAAAGGGGTTTACAGCGGTTTCTCGGCGAGTTATAAAGCGTTGATCCCTTAAATGCTACGAACATGTATGCGTCATATGACATTTATTCAACGTGGATTTATTCTACTTGGATTTATTCGACACGAAACAATCTTCAATGGCTGCGATAGTGGTATACATTTATATTTTCATAATTCACCTAACAATGAAAACACATCATATTTCATTTATAATCCGTAAATATAGTGTTTATTAATCAAGATACCTTGCATTCCTTTACCCCATATCTATACCAAGTCTATAGACACTTTATAACTTAACCATGTCTTTAAAACACCCTATGTACACGCAAAATAATCGTTTAACTTAACATATCCATCATAATCGTTCGGCGCGAACAGGTCAAATTTCTGCGTCATCAAAATAACCCCAATGTATCCCATCTATCTAATCCAGATTTCTCAACAAGATATTCCTCACTAAGCAAATATTTATTTTAAGCTATCCTAGCAGTCCGTACCAGAATCAATCGTACGATCTTCGAAAGCGTATTTGATCCACGGCGATTATTATTACTGGCCGCGTGCCGTCAACAGGGAGCGTGCAGCTTCGAAGCACTCCTGCGTACAAAGTCTTAATTGGTCGAGCCGAAAGGCGACTATGCTGGATCGATCCTCGAGAAAATCCTGACGTCCAAGCGGCGAGCATCGAGGTGCTCATTACGCGCATACGTCCTGGCCCAGGAACGTGCTCCCGTTACCGCGAATCGTCGGCCTCGAATGCCGCTTCTCAGACGTCCGTACGAGAAACTTTCCTGAATAATTGATGACCATCGTTGACTGGCAACCGCGTATCGAGCGGAAGTCCACGATAATTAATTCAACAACCGGGAAATAGAAGTAGAACGGAGACTCGGCAGCGACTAGATGTGTAACGTACCTGATTCGGAAGTATTGGTTATCGCGGGTGCACCGGCAATGTAATCAATGATGCATCTCTCTTGATTAAAAGCCTGTAAGGACGGTCTTAAATGCGCGATATTTTTAACCCTTGACAGCGGGTTGCCAGCTCCACTGAATGGAGTCGGTAATAAATAGATGTTTGGCTCGTCGTAACGGAGGTTGTGCTTGGACGATTATGAAAATGTCTGGATGATTGTGAAAAGTGTCGGAAATTCGAGGTTTTCTTAACTCTGGACTGTAGAGAATCCTATTTTCGCATAGGGCACGCGGCTCAAATGTAATTTGTTTTCTAATGTTCAAGAGATGCGAATACAATTTTTATGCATAATTATTTGGCTTTTCCTATTGAGAGACTTTGTGGGAATTTACAGTCCTAAGATGAAAATAATAATAGCAATAATAATAATTGTAATCGCATATAAAATGAAGTAAGTTTGATATAATGGAAATAATGGAAGGGACACTGATGTGTGGGATATACCCTTCGATATTTGTTAAGAAATATAAGCGCGATAAAATATTATATATAGATTATCAGATTTCAAAATCGGAAGTCTCTCAGGAATGTAAAATCAATTACATATTTTCAATTTCTATTGAATTTCAAATGGCAAAGATTCTTAATCAATATCACGAATAATGAAATAAAACTAATGTGCGTCCAATATAAAATCGCACCATTTAAGTGGTATTGTAGCTCAATGCTTGGACCGCTGCGTTATTCATTTTATCCACAATGTTACCGGTCTTTTTCAGAACATTATATGACCTGTGCGCTGTACAAATAGTCGGTCCGCGAAAAACGCGCAGATCGAGGATTCTAAGAAAATCTCGTTAACCGCAAACACGTAGAAAATAAGCTGAATCGCGAAAAAGCGATATCCCCGAAGCCCAAAAACCGAAGGCTATACGACGATGAGCGCGGAATCAACGAACGCTGGCGGTGCTATCGCGAGACGCAAATATACCAAATGCGATTATACGGTTTCCTGAGTGGCGGTAATTGTGAAATTAAAATTACAACGAGATTCTCCCTGCCGCTGGCGATCCACGCCGAGGATATTCTGCGAAAGCGAGTTACCGCCCTGTGCATTTACACCTGCGATTACGTATTCACGCTGATGGTGGCCATTGTCCTCCACAAAGCCCGCTCACTTGACATTTTTCCGCGTCCCAAATATGCGCCTGGCGTTCGTGTATCGTCGACGAAAGTGCCGAGAGGCGTATTAAAAGCAGCTTTACCCCTGCCAGATTGGAAATTCCCGGAATAACCCCAACTCCGCGTCTTGTCCGACGAACAATACCTGTGAAACGGTAGTCAATCGATAATGCATCGCGGACGGTGATCGATAATCGCGCCAAATACCGCGGCACATCTCCTCCGCGCTTCCACGCGGATAATAACGACCGCTATAAAATTAGAGTTCCGTCCCTCCACGTCCGTCGTTATCCTCCACACTCCATTTCCCACGTCGAACTTTCCACCCGCGGCGCGCCGTCTTTTCCGCCCCGGCAGGCGGCGCACGTTAACGGACGCCGACTTTTACGATGGCCATTGTCTTCGTCCCCGCGTACACGCTCGTCCAAATACTATAAAACATTGCCAGCCGGGCTAAATATAACGAGGTGGCCGAGACGATGAAATATCATCCGGAATGGTTACGCGACATTAAGCCGCCGCGCGAGAGTCTTAATTCGCTCTGTTCTGGGGAGACGCTCTGACCGGTCATGTACTTGCTCCTTGGAATCGTACGAAAGGAATGCGCAAAATGTTGTTAAATTGCTTAATCAGGATATATCTGATATTACTCGATGAATCTTTAATAATCGAATGGAGACGATCTATTCTAGAGCAAGGATGTAAATTTTAGACATTCACCGTACGGTCTGTAGTATGATTTTCGTGATTTACAAAGTGTGTAGGCGAGCGTAAAATAGATTTTAGCCGTCGGGTGGCTAGATCGGAAATTGTATGCGGGAAAATGGTAAACTTGCCCTGAGATAAATCGTTTCTAATTTATTATTGTTATTTATTCGCACAGGTACTAGATCTAAGGAATGTGTATTACAAATCTATATGTTTCTATACTGACATTAACTGTAAATTTGACCAATATCTTTTTTTCTGCTTTTCTCATGCGTTTGGCATACTCAGTATTTACCTGTTTAAAAAGAAGACGGATTCCAGTTTGGGTGAATAAAGAGTATAATAGCTGACTTATGCAAGTAGAAAGAGAAAAAATACTCTTTAAAATACTTCTAAAAAAAATTCTCGTGAGAAGATAACAAACCGTCGTATAAAAATCTGATTTAGCAAATCGTACAGCAGCACCAATGACTGCTGGTGCACTTATAACATGATATAATTCAATCATCATAAAAAGTTTGTTTTTGTATGCGATAAGTTCTGCGTAACTCGTGAAAGGCAGGGCGTATAAGAGACGCGATTTCAACGCAAGGGGTTAAGACGTTCCAGACGCCGATAGGATCTGAGCGAACTCATTAACCCGGAAATCGAGGACCAATTTCCAAAGTTTCGGTCCGGCCGTCGAGGAAGGACCGATGGGAAACTTCCATCTGCAATAACGCCCGGGCTCTCCGAGCTGTGACAAAAGTTGCGTACCATTGTTTAACTTCGACAAAGGAGAAGTCGCGCTACTGGAGAAGGAAGTGGAAAGATGATGGATTCGACGGTCCGTCAATGTGCGAGAAGACATTTCACGGAAAGCCATCACTTTTCTCTTTCAAAAGTTCGTACGCTCGCAGACATAAGTTTGCGCTTTACGGAAAGTCCTGCTTCGCGGGATCAATGTCTAATTGCTGGTTTATTATCAGACCTTGTTCATTTATAGACATTTTTTGACATCTATTTCTTTTCAAAATCATAAAAACGAGACAAGAAAAATACCGTAGGGATAATTATGTTTCATTTGGTGGTTTATTTTTAGCACGTTCTGTTTGAAACTTTGGCGAGATAGTTTGTTTGCGTACATTGACAAGTTTACTTCGCGTGTCTCTGTCGCAACTCGCGAGACAGGCAGCCTACATTTGATGTCGGCATAAATACATCTACTACGGTCTATCTTTCCCGATCTCTTTGAAAATTCTAGACATTTATCCGTCACGTGCGCCTAACGGTATTTTTATATGTACCGCACAATTTTATATAATATAATCTTAACGCTTTTATAAAACACTCTGACAATGTTCATCATAATCGCACAACTAAGCAGTAATAAGTTATCAAATTATTAAGTTAATCCTTATCATATTCTCAAATTACAACACAATTAGTACCACAAAATACGACTAGGATACAAGTCAAATTCACAATTTATTATTATTCGTAAAATAACCAATAAGTTCCTCTACAAATCCATTCACATCACTACCTACACACAGTATCCATCATAAATCCGCATCTCGCAACAAAAGTGTAATTGACGAGCAATCAAAGCGATTAATGAAAACTTGTATAAAACTTCTTCCATACGTTTATCCTATAATCGATCGATAGGAACATCGAAAGTTCCAGGCACCGCAACTGATCTTCATCGTGAACTTCGGGAACAGCAGTCGCGATAAGGGCGCCAACCGCGCGGTGGGGAAAATGAAAAATTCGTAAACGAAACTCGCGGCCCCCATGAATATTGCATCGCGAACGCCGGTCACTACGTCCATCGTGTGCGTGCCGAGGAACCCTCGGGATCGAGGAGGGACGTTCCTGAATTATTCTCGGCGTGTCTCACGCGGCTGGAAGTATCGTCGCCGGGCCGGCAATCTCACGGATACGCCCGGCGTCGGAACGCGCCCGCCGGTTTACATCGCGGAGATTTTACGGCTATCACTCCTTCGGACGTAGACGGCGGTACGTTATTTAAGGATAGATCGTGGCCACCTTGCGAGATGCGGCCCACGTTTCACGACTATATGCGCTATGGATTTTTAATGAGCTCATTCCTGCCGGGCTTTACGAGATGCCCGCTTATTTCTTCGTAAAAGCGACCATCGATAGGAGTTCCTGGACGCTTTCTCGATCGCAGGAGTCGGTTTGTTTTTTCTTTTCCTGATGATCATCGAAATATCTTGCTACGCAAAGTCGAGGCAAGTTCTTTTCCATCGCTTCGATTTATATGGTACTTAATTGTGTTATTTGTCGCATGCGTGCGTTACTGGTGTTACTCGTGTTTCTAAGGTTGAACAAAGCCTTCCCGAATTTCTGGATCAATGCGATAATGAGGTAAAAAGAAAGATATTTTAAGTCAATGGTGTATTATCAGGCGAGTAAGAGAAATGATGAGTGGGCGGTTGATTGCAAACACCTGCTTTGTTACTGATATTGATTGATCAACGTATTAGTTCTTGCACTACTAATTAGTAGTAGTTATTGATCAACGTATCGCTGTTCCACTACAACGAAACATTTGTCGTAAATGTCTAACGATGATTTAAATCGAAAAATTGCGTTGTTCTTCCTGTAAGAACATTATAAAAATTAAAAATATACGTGATTTGTAGTTAAGAGTAAATAATAGTTGATTAAAGAGGACCTCCTGGTTTTTGTAGTGTTTAGCAAGAACGAAAAGAATCCCTCGATTTCGGAGATTTCATTGATCTCCGTTTATTCCGAGGTTTACGTACGTCTCTGGTCCAGACGTCACGCGTTATAGCGCTCCTACTGATTGAGGAAATGCTCATCGTAAATGGAACGCAATCATTAATACAGGTATCACCATTAATTCCATCAGATCGCGATAATGTAAAGTCAACACGTGTCGACAGTTCCGTGAGGAATTAGGCTCGCTTACGCGTGAACTCGGTACGACGTATTGCACGCATCGCGGTCGTTAAAAGCTTCGTTCTGATTAATCCCATAAGGATGTACAAGATTTTCAAATTATCTTATTGGTTGAACATATTTTATAGAAATTAAATGATCAAGGAGATTCATATTGACTTTCGGTTTTAGTGTTTAAATTACAAATATGCATTTTATTGTATAATGTTATATGTGTACATCATTGTTCTTTGTGTATCACACTTTTTATGGATAAAAAAGCTGCGACTTATGAGTTCAAAGTTTGGATATTTGTTAATATTTGAAGTGTTTTTATGGAATCGCTCGTTTATCATACATAAAAAAGCAAAAATATCTTTTGGACGTTCAACAATTTTTCCCTTGGCCGGAATAAACGTTTAGTGATATTTAATCATATTTGGACCTTTTTTCTATGCAGATCGAAACATAAACGTATTTTTATGGCTGCTCTTTGAGTGTAATATTATAGAAGTTAGGACTTTTACTGCCAAGGCTTGAGCTTCGATCCCAGGCATCGCTTTCTGGATTTTGTCATCTAATATGCATGCTATATTCCCGGAGGTTTGGAACGTAACCGGAAAAGTAGGCCTTATGCTAAATAATTCAAAGCAGTGAATGCCAAATATCAAGCAAACCGACGACGTTTGTTCTTCCCTTCCGAAACGTTCCTATCGTTACTGCATGATTCAATACTTTTATTAATTCAAAAATTATATTAAATAAATAAAGTTATAATATATTAAGTTCATCCATAAACAATTCCGATATTTGTTATTAAAGATTAACATTAAAACGGCAATTAGTTTTGCATTAACCTTACATAAAATTACGGATTATCAGGTTATGAATTGCTCCATGGTACATTCTATAAAAAGTTGAACCAGTGTCAATAACAGACATGGCTGTTATCCTTAAGTTATATTACATTAATATTTCTTGTACCATTGCTCTCATTACTAGTTCCTGGCAGTCTAACGCAACTAGGATATCAGATGACTCTTATATTTTTATTACTTATACTTATTGAGGAACAAATGTATAATCATTATTTTATCAAATCATTTGCTACGGTGTATATTATGTAATCCTTGCTGTACCAATGCGGCGTTGATAAATCGCCCCCATATTGCTATATCGAAACCCGTTACGGTAGTCAACGTGTAATTTTAAATACTTCTTTACTGCTTTCACTGCCAGGCAAAATATATCAACTTCATCAAGAGCCTGGAGTGTATTGCCGTCGTTTAGTTACAGTCAGATTCTTAAACTGAAAAGGAACAGATCACCTCGCAGGAATAATTGCAAAAAATATTGGCGCAAAACTATATCAACCAGTTCTTCGAGCAGTAAATCACGTAGCTCGATTCTGCCAAGATATACAATGTCGTAAGTATTCGTTCAGTTAAGAAATACAGCCGGATATAATACTAATACATTTATAAGCAATTTTGCTAACCTTATAGTAATTTTTTGAACATTATTAGATTAATAAATGTCCTCCATGTTGTTTAATGATAGTACGTTATTTACAGTGAAATATAATAAATTTCCATGTACAAAACATTGTAGTAAGTGTAATATTTTGTAATAAAACCTGTTCTGCTACTTATTACTCTCACATTTTGCTCGATTCGTACTTCTAAACTTCGCAGATTAATTAAACAACAAATTTATCTTTTACCGTATCTATTTCAAATACTTTCAGAAATACGTGCAAATACATATTCTTCTAAAAAATAATGTATTGATAAACGGATATAATAAGTTTACAAAAAGTAATCAATAAAATTTTCCAAAGCAATTCAATGTATCTATTATTCCGAATTAATTGCTATGCAAAAAATATCAGTTAAAATTTTATTAACGTTTTATTAATGTAAAAGTTATAATATTAATATTATTATATAAATTGGTTTACAAAAAACAGTCAATGACATTTTTCAAGGCACTTGAACGATGTATTATTCGAAATCAATTGGCATACGAGCGCTTCATAAACCAAGCAGGATATAAGACTTTAGCAGCATAATAAAATTAACCTAAGAAAAACCCATCGCGGCACTCGGCCTTTACCGAATCCATGAGAAACCCTCGTCTACCCGCGCATATCCGCAAAACCGCGAGACACCCTGGGGCCGACTATTAAGTCGCGCCGACCGAATCCTCGAGATTCTTTCGTAATCGGACGATGGAAGCCCCGGGATCTGCGGCCCCCCTGGGGGGGCAGCTCGCATCGGTGGGATAACCCTAAGCGCTGGCGCGAGGGGAGCGGACGGGGAATAAAAAAAAAGTCGTCGAGAACGAGACTCTCTCCACGGCCATTAGGACTAATTTGCGTCAAATCGCATTGGAACTCGGCGACGGCTCTTTCAAGAGGGACGACGCGCCTCCAGGGGCGACGCCACTCCTCGACGGCGCCCACGGCGTGTGTGCTACACGCGTTGCCTACGTGACGAGGGCAAATTGTATCAATTTGACTTGCGCCTTTTCTTACGCGTCATCCACGTTGCTCTCTTTCAGCTTGATTCACCTAACTCGTCGATTGGAACAGGAATGCTATGTGCATTGTTTATCTTGGATCGTTACTTCGAAGGTTTTCAGTCGCAATACTAGCGGAGGTTTATGGACTGTTTTCATGCAAGTGGACGTTATGGTAGATTGTAGCAAGCGCTTGATAGATCCAAAGAGTCACTTTAGTTAGAATATTATGTTAACTGTATTGATATACGTAAAGCACATCTGAGTCAGGTGGTAGAATGTTACCGTGTTCTTTTCTTTATGGCTTTGACGGGGAAATCAAGAGTAATATCTTGAAGGTGCGTAGAGAATGACGATCAATGTGAGTGGGTCAGACTGAAGTCTTGAAACAGAAGTAAACTTAGATGTTGTCGAACGATGAAACTTGCCTTTGTCTAGATTTGTTTAGATCGAATAATAATATCTGGGTATAGAAGATTGAGAAAAAACAAATGTGTATTCGAAATTTGATGCAGTATTCGAAGCGTGGTAATTCCCGGTCTTACGGATTGAAACCTTTTATTTCAATGTGTAATCGATCTCAAGATTTGTAGAAAAATATTCATAAATTCATTTCTTCAAATATTTTATAATTATTATAACAATATGGAATGAAGGATATGAATATTTAAGATAACTGTATTCTGTGAATGTTATTTCTCTAATAATATCAAAAAAAACGTTGTGGAAAAAGCTAAGTCTCGAATTAAATTTATCTTTTAAACATGAAGTCACTAATATTTAAGTTGCAAATTGAAAAATGGGCATATACTAATGTATAATGACAATATTTAATGCATTTACTGTACGTGAATTATTTTACTAAAGCTAGACTTAACTTGCGATAATGCAATGATAAGGTTTCGAATCTTAGCCCAGCAACCTCCTGAGGTTGCCTTCAGTACCGCCTCCTAGGGAGGACTGGAATCTGATATATATGCAATTTTGCAATTTTGCAATTTTGAAGTGTAAATTAAACTCAATGCCGTATATCATATGTAAAGTCTTGCGCGGGCATGATTAAATTCTGCTGTGAGAGAGTTAGTTTTTATCTTGAGCGATCGACAAAAGAGTCGGCACTTCACTTCATTCAAGTCTGACAAAATATGTATATGTTTACGACAATTTCCAAATGAGAAGAAAAGTTCAATTTGGCAAAATTTATCTCGGTGTTACAGCACCGAGTCGGAAACGCATTTTCGTGGTCAAAAGCGACCACATTCCATTCGCACTTCTCCGCACACGTATATAAGGTGTTTCTGAATTCTTATTACAAACTCCTAAAAGTTCCTGAATGGGTTTCAGCAGATAAAGTTTTGAGGAGAACTCGTGACAGAAACGTACCATCCCGTGTCACCAATGAAAGAAAATAAAAGCGTTTAAAAATAACATTCTCCGGATAATGGTCTATTTGATGTCATATTAATGTACGGTTGTCCGACAAGTGCTATTTTTTTTGTGCGTTTTGTGTGGACAATTGTTTTGATGAACAAATGTCTAATTTTTGGAACCACGGCTATTGCTTAAAGAGCAATAGAAAGAAATAATCGCCGTTTGGTACAATGTAGATGTAAATGCACTAGTTGGTCTAATGAAATCTGCGGGAGTCATAGCTAAAACATATGTAGAATTTCTCGATCAACGAAACTTAACTTTGTCTAGATTCGTTTGGATCGAATAATCTTCGGGTATAGAAAGTTGAAGAAAAAGATTCCTGTAGTCGAAGAAATTTTGAATTTATTGCATGGTAAATTTTGACCGTTGGTATTAGAGGTGTGTTGACCGCAAATATTTTTGTTTTCTTTTGGAGAATTTGCGATTTGTCTATCAAAGAGATTTATTTCGTATAAATTACTCGTGCTTAAATATTGGGAATGATTTTTAAAGTAGGGAGACTTCTTTCTAAGATTATTCAATGTGAGGAAAAGTGAAATCGGATTGCATTTGAGTACCCAGGATGAAAAAGATACAACCGTGTCTTTCGAGAAACTCTGAATTTATTGCTGAGTAATTCTCAACTCTATATACAAATGTTCGTACTTAATAAATATGCCTATGTAAATTTGACAAAGTTTCGCAGTTATTAGTTCGCTATTCCTCGCGTTCTTGAGAACATGCTTTAATCGCGAGGAATACCGATTACCCAGGTCTCACCACGTGAAGGTTGTTGCGACTAGAGACCCCCCACCCAACCCACCATTCTACGCACGCAATTAACTAAACTAAACACACTCATCCCGTCTTATAAGAATACGCTAAGCATTCGATTAATTCCGTCGTTCATCCAACTTTCAAACGCGTAAGCAGTGACAAAGGAAAGAAAGGAGGTGAGATAAAACAAGAAAATCGCGACGCGACAAATTCTTATCACAGGCGCCAGGGGTACTTACGAGTACTAGAGGCCCTCGCGACGGTGACCCAAAGAAGGCCACGGCTGAGAGTGGTAACCAGGCGAAGCGCACGCTGGGTCAGGCGTGACTGAGCCAACCCTGCAACGCCACTTCCCTGAACATGACCTTCTAAAAGCCGTCGGAGAACCGCAAGTACCGCGAGGACACCCTGGGCCCCTGGAAGAATTCGGGACTCTATGCTCCGACAAATGGAGCGAGAAACGAACGAGACTCGAGAGTTAAAGAGAATTGTACTGCTTACGTTTGAAATCTCGAATAACACACCTTAAACTAGATCCATCCGTCCATACATACATCTTAATGTATAGTTAATGTAAGGAACTTAATACTAGCTTCGTTCTTCGTTCTTCTCTCTTCGGTACTAAAGCTGAAAGCTAGTCAAGTGAAAAGAGATTATCACTATGTCAGCCAGTATAAAAATCGGTAAAACTAAGTTAAATCGGTATAAAGGGGTAAGAGAGAGGTGGTACAAGCAAAAAAAAAAAATACCATAAATGAGGAAAGGAACGGATGTTGATACTTCGCTGGGATTGCGAAGAATGGATTCTGGCCAGCCGCGTCGCCTTATATAGTCTCCGGAGGCCGAACGATGGGCCCGACCTCTAAGGTCGTTCAAAATGGAAAAACTTTGTTTTGTCAACAGCCACCTTGCGTGGGGTCAATGTTCGTATATTACCCGACAATTCATATTTTATCGCGATGCACATGCGTACATTACAGCATCTCTCGCAAATTAATTCACGATCGAGTGTGTGCTGTTTGATTTTATCATCCAGAAGGAAGATCGTATTTGGTAATTCTCGCGTTTGGCTATTTTTTCGCGTGATCTGCAGAACGGTTGGCAAAGTCAGTTTGCGAAGTCCTCAAAACATTCGCAAAGGTCATTGTATAAAAACCTTGATATTGTTTCAAGCCAACGAATTAACTCTTTGCGTAAATGAAGAATCTATCCTATTATTACCAGACTAATTACTTTCAATTATAATCTTATTTATTGTTCCATTATTTATTTATTTAATTAATTAAAGAAAACGGGACTTTACCTTTACCCGTTCGCGTCATTTAAATGCTGCCCATTCTTTTGCGAATTATCAATTGTTCATCTGCAATCGTATCTATTATAATAGAGCGTTTACATTCTGTTATTTCCTGATAATTCGTTGTACTTCTACCCGATTTAATAGAGAGATTACTGTACTGTTATTATGTGTAAAATAAGGAAAGTAACTAGTGAGAATTTTTGTTGAAATATTGATCTAAAGTATTATTTAGCCGCAAAGCAATCGTTTAAAGCGAAATATTTGATATTGGTTTGACTAGAGCATGGCTTTGGGATTAATAATATGCATGGTAAATTATTACACATTTTAATACGGACTTTTTTTTATAAAATATAAATTCGTTATTGAGCCGTATCTTTTAGAACAGCTCGTGTTCTCCATTGGGGTGTCCTCATTTGCGTTATGAAAAACAACCTATTCTAGTTACTTCTCGAGTTGTATAACGGAGAGGAAAGAGCTGATTATTTGAAAAGTGGTGCATACGTAATTTTGAGAGAATTGAATTTAAGATTGTGTTACAAACGCAGAGCTCGTATGTTTTTATAAACTAGCTGTAATTATAGATTGTTTTTGGAGCATGTACTGCAAGATTTTAAACCGGTCAGTATTCAGTACGTTTTGCTGTTTTTATTATTTTATTTTGATAATATCAACAATAAATACATGATATCTTATCTAGGCTTGAAAATGGCAATAGTTTATTAAATTTCAATAGTAGCATTTACGAAATTAAAAATATTATTCCTGCTTAATACGCATTAATGCATCCTCCAAAGAACTGAACTGATTAAATATAATGGCAAGGTAAATAAAGATTAACGTATATATTTTACAGAAGTGCAAAATAATACAGTGTTATGAAAATAATCAATATGTAAAATGCCTATCAAAAGTTCCGATAAAAATAATACAATGCAAATTTACTTAAATTTTTATCTTTTTGCACGCTATTAATGCCCGGACAAAGCTTATACGGAACTTAACAATCACGAAACAGATGAAGGACGGTGATAATCAAAAACCTTGCTAAGAAAACTGCAAATTCACATAAATATATGTCGCGGATTAAAACGAAAGCAATCAAGTTGCATAAAACAACGCACAAAACACCAGCGTAATTGATGTACAAAGTCTGATACCTAAAACGTGAACATAAAGACAAATGTGTAAACTCGCGTAAACATATGCAGCATATTGATAAGAGAACAAAAAGAATAGTAACACGAAGTGGAGCGCCGAAATAAAATAAAAAAGTAGATAATATGCAAAAGTAAATATTATCCGGCCTGGACGGAAAGAAAACAGCGAGTCACGTGGATGCAAGCAACGTGGATTAATGATAGACCAACGAAGTCAAATAAAAGGTCACGATACAAGCAATATGGAAGACTGACATCGGAAGAGCCGATGTAAAGAAAACCACATAAACTCACGTGGATACGTGCAACGCAATAATGACGGTGCAACAAGATTGCATAAAGCGGTGCATAAAGCGGTTGAGATGCGTGGAGAGCGGATAGAGCGAAAGTCAGATCGACTCGCGTAAACGTATGCAACGTATTAACGGGTGGGTAACAAAATTATACGAAATGGCGTATAGAGTGATAACATAACCGATATGCAAAGGCCGATATCAGAAATGCCCGCATAAAGAAAAACCCTGCTGGCTCACGTAAATGTATGCAACGAATTAATGGGAGGACAACAACGTTGGTAGAGAGAAACGACCGTGTGATTATGATAATTTTTTCGACGTGAAGCAAAACACTCGGGCACGACACTTAACGGGCCCCGCGTTATTCGTTTACCGCAATTAAGTTAATTGCCATGTATTCCGTAGGAGTATCGGCGGTTTAAGTTAAGGAGATTGTAAGACAGGAAGCTGCGTATTAAAATTATGGTCATTAATAGCGTGCACGGAATGCATAATTTTTAACCGTTATCTCGAAAGCGACGGAGGTATGATTACCAATCTTGCGGGGGGAAGATTACGCAGGGAAATTGATATGCCGCGACGATCACGCTGGTAGTTATTGTCATCTATGGTCGTTACGTGTACGTGCGTTGGGAGCGAAAACCGGTTAAGAAATGTCTTCATGGTCTGTCATCAAAACCTCGTGTAAATGGCTTATAAGGCCCATAAAAAATTCTCATAATGACGCACCGAAAGGAAACTAACGAATTTATTGATTCTGCGACGTGGCTTAAAGTCCGTTTGCCCCCTCCTAAAGAGAAACGCAGGTTTTTAAACCGGCATTCTCTCCCTCTATCGTATGAATGTTTAATTCTGCAGCGTCTCACGTATGGGAGAATAATATTGGAAATATTCAGAGAGAGGTTAGAGAGGAGGCGGAGTTGAATCAAAGTTGAAATGGGTATTGCAGCATTAGGTATTATGGTAGAGTAGTTAACCAAACATTTTTTTTTAACCAAAATAATCATGTTATGTTAGAAATAACATGTTTTATAGTATTTTCTATATTTCTACAAGATCATAACTAAAAGCTCGGAATACCACCGCATCCGTTTCAGTTTGAATTTTATCCTATAGTTCTACAATTTTTATCATTTTTTATTTGCAATCTACATTCGACGAAGGGATACAAACTAAACTCGTTTACCAGTTGTCGCGCAAAATTGAAAAAAAAATTCCTTAATTCAAATAATATTTACAAAACTTGTTGATTAAATATTCTGATATCAAAACCTATAAAGCAAGACTCTGAATTTACACGCCAAGTATCATTTTAGAGTAAACACAAAATATCCATTGTATAACAGTGCTCAGCATAACATATATCTCTTTTCTTTGACCTTAACAATTCTTATAAAAAAAAAAATAAACATTGTACAATGTAAAAAATAAGACCATGATTTATGCAACTTCTATGACCGTAAAACATTTTGTAGTACAGGCAACCCTCCTATAACACGGTAGTTAGGTTCCTAGAAAATGCCGTGTTGTGTGAAACCGTGTTGCATGAGACCCAGAGCTAGTGCAAAAAGGGGGGTTACGTTCCAAAAACT